>CM033106.1:13052154-13094833 GCA_019321725.1 Paulownia fortunei
AAGTACTTAATCGAGAAAAAAATACAAAACCAAGGCTGATTCGATGGGTCTTACTGCTCCAAGAGTTTGATTTGGAGATTCGAGACAAGAAGGGAATTGAAAACATCATTGCAGATCATCTCTCTCGATTGGAACAACACAAGAAAGAACTTGATCCCAAGCCCCCCATCAATGAAACTTTTCTAGATAAGCAACTTTTTGCCTTGGTTGTTGGTAAGCTTCCTTGGTATGCTGATTTGTTAAATTTTTTAGCAAGTAATGTTTTCCCCTCTGACTCAACTTGTCAATAAAAGAAAAAGTTTCTTTATGATGTTAGATATTATTTTTGGGAAAATCCTTTCTTGTTTAAACTTTATCTAGATCATATTATACGAAAGTATGTCCCTAATGAAGAGATACAAATTTTCACTCGATTTGGAACACCAAGAGAAATCACAAGTGATAAAAGTAAGCACTTCTGCAACAAGCATCTTAATGCACTTTTGGCTAAGTATCGGGTCACACATGGAGTTACTACTGTTTATCACCCCCAAACTAGTGGCCAAGTTGAGATTTCAAATAGAGAGCTTAAGTAGATCTTGAAAAAGAGGTCAGTTCTCGAAATGATTGGTCTCGGAAGCTCAATGATGCTCTTTAAACCTATCGCACTACTTACAAATCCCCCATTTACATGTCGCCTTATCGTCTGGCGTATGGAAAGCATATCACTTACTAGTCGAGTAAGAGCATCAAGTGTACAGGGCTACTAAAAAACTGAATTTTGATTTTCAAGCAGTGGGTGAACATAGACTGTTGCAGCTGAATGAGTTAGAAAAATTCCGCTAAGAGGCTTATGAAAATTCCAAATTGTAAAAGGAGCGTACCAAGAAGTGGCATGATAAGCATATTCAGCACCAAGAGTTTATTGCAGGTCAAAAAGTTTTATTTTTTAACTCTCGTTTGCATTTGTTTCCAAGCAAGCTGAGATCGCGGTGGTCTCAACCTTTCACAGTGGTCCAAGTTTTCCCCCATGGTACCGTTAAAATTCAAAGTGCGGATTAAAAGTTTAAAGTCAATGGCCAACGACTCAAGGTGTACAGTGAAGGTGAAGGGGATTTGCAAAAGTTCACTATTCACTTGTCCGAACCAAAGTGACAAGCCCCTACGAAGTCTAGCTACCGACTGTAAATTTAGCGCTTCTTGGGAGGCAACCCAAGCTGTTTATTTTGTTGTCTTTTCCAAGATTTGATTTTCTTATTTTTCTTTTCCTTGTGACCCAAATCATTGTTATGTTTAGTTAACTTTTCATTGTTGTTTTGCAGGTTAGGACACAACAGTTGATACGAGCGTGCAATTACAAGAATGCCCTTGGATGGATCTTCATTGTTGTGCCCCAACATTCTAATAAAAAGAACCGAAACAACAAGCTAAAATAGAAGTGTTGGCGCCTAAGCACCATGCTTCTGTGCCTCGGCGCCAACGCATACGGGACAACAGAGAGTGTGATGCCTAAACGCCCTGCATCAACACCTAGGCGTCGAATCAACTTGTCAAAATAGAAGTAACGATGTCTAAGCGCCCTGCTTCTGCACCTAGGTGCCGAAACTCCTGGCCATAAATAGAATGTTTCATGCCTAATCACAATTATTTGGCGCCTAGGTGCTAAATCGAGCAATTGAAAAAAAAAAAAGGCCAGATGCCCATTTGTCCCCAAAAACTATTTTCTCTCCCTCTCTTCCTCCCCAACACTCACGCATCACATACAAACATCTCTCCCTCAAATCACATTGCATAACTACTATACACACATTTCACACACTCTCTAATCTCAGCAAATTTCTCTTCTCAAAGGTATTTTGGTAAGTTTCTTCACCCTTTCTTTTTTTTTTTAAATTACCTTTTCATGTTCTTTATGTTATGTTAATTGGCTTGAGACAATAGGTGTGAATCCCATTACGTATTGTTGATATGAAGTTGGGTAATGTGTTGATGTACAAATTTGGGGGGTTGAGCAGTAGGGAATTGGATGTATGATTAAGGTTATAGTGGATGCATGCAAAGTGTTTGATAAAATACCTAAGATAAGTTTAACACTACAAACATGAAATTTGGTGTTTTCATATGCTTTCATTCGTTATCGTTATGTACAATACATCAATTTTTGCATGCACATTACACGTTATTTTCTTACAATCTTGCCTATTGACATTCACAAGTTTTGTACACACAGTACACGTCATTGGCGTTCTGTTTACAAGTTCTCTCACTTTATTGCCTATTTACCTAAGTGCATTACCATATGTGTATCTATGTCACATCGTTTATGTGTCACAACGACGTCACTCGGGATCGGGTCCTCCCTTTTTATGCTATCACTCAAAACATGAGTATCAATGTAGGAAGGGCATCCATCAGTCAATTCTCTATACATTACAAGGTGCCACAACGGGTGGTTTACCTCACCCTCTTTAATTTGTGGAATCTATCAGGAGGCTAGCGTCAAGTGGGAACAAACCAAAAAATTTTAGCACCCATTTACTATCATGGACTATCAGACAGCTAAACCTTATGCTGTTTGGGATGGCGTTCGACAACATCCTACCAGCGTCGGATTTATCCTTGACGATGCACAGCCCACTCAACCACCGCAGTATACACTTGAGCTTCCAGTCTATCCTTCCCACGACCTTTCTTCCAACCCGCTACCAGCAGATTCTGACCCACCCCATGCTTGTGATGCACCATTCATTCCACCGCCCGTCGACCCTGACACTAGTCATGCCCTACACTAGGCGATCACTACACTTACTCGAGAGGTCCGTTGTGAGGCCCGTATGAATGCTGCATTTAGAGCCTATGAGCTAGAACGTGATCACGTATTAGCTCAATATCTCCAGCAAACTGCCCCCTTGATCTTCACTTTCCTTTTCCACTGGTGTTTCCACAATCGTCCTCTGATGGCGAGGATGATTTTTCTCCATGATACTGCTATAGTTCAGAGAAGTCCTCCATTATTCCTTTTTTTATCCATTGTGGACAATGTCTCATCTAAAGTCTGGGGTTGTCTTGTTAGTGTTTATTTTTTTTGGAGACTATTTTTCTTTTATGTTCATAAATTGTTAGTTATTTTCATATGTAAAAAAAATATCATTGTAACCAATGATAAAATGTTGATTGCCTTAATGATAGTTTCTTTTGGAACTGATTAATGATGTTTTTGCCTTAGTATTTGATATGTGTGTTGGTTTGACTTGCTTTGTGATTCTTGTTATAATTGAGTACTAGTAAGTTGTCGAATTGTATTTATTTGCTTAGAGACAGTTTATAGGGCATAAGTGTTGTCTATAAAATCCCACCAAACTTTAAAACTTGTTTGATCACTAGTCGAGGTGAAATCTTAGGTGACATAGCATTAAAGAGATTATCTAGGCCATTTTTGGACCGCTTTAGCCTATACAACCTACAAATGTGCATATTTTATCCTTAGTGTCCTCTTTGAGCCTAATTAAGCCTATTTCTTTACTAACGCATAAAAAATTCCTAGCCTTCACATATTTTCGTCTACCAAATTTACTCTTCACTTAGCAGACAGTCAATTTAGAGCTTGATTTGTGGATTATACAAGTGTGCAGTTGTTGGAAAATGTTGATAATTTTTTAGCTTATCTCCCTAAAAAAAAAAAAAAAAAGAAAAGAGAGATTGATGAGAAGATTGTGAAAAACACCCCATTTGTTATCTATGTAAAGCATCATAAGTTTAGGGGTGTAAAAAGAAAAGTGAAGGAAATGAGAAAAGATGATAGAAAGGAAGAAAAGGTGTTTAAAGAAATATGTCAGTCGAATAAAGATGTATGATACAAGGTTAAGAGGTTGGTTTTGGCAAGCATGGTTCTAGATTGGTTATGTATCTTGGAGTGATTGTGAGCCACTTTATTATCCAAATCCCTACCCATGACCTTAACCTTACATTATAAGCTTTGAAAGTCCTTTTTGATCTTTGATGCTATGGTTAACCTATATTAGTGGAGATTAGTATGAACAACAAGCATATGAAGTTTGGTGATCATATCAATTCATCTTTAGAAGTGGTTTTTCGAGAAAGTGTTTACCTTTATAAACTTACCTGAGTGATGAATATGGTTTGATGAATTGGTTATAACACATACACGCAAGATCATGAGGTTGAGTTAAACTGGTATGCATGTTTCATTTAAGTACTTAGGTATTAATTGAGTTAAGAATTTTCATTTAAATTGGCATTTGGCAATCTTTGAGGCATATTGATGTTTTAATACTTGGTTGCACTCAAGTTTGCATTGTGGTCTTTGTTTTAGTTGGTATTTTTTTTTATTGCTTGAGGACAAGCAAATATTTAAGTTTGGGGGTATTTGTTACATCGGTTTTACACCAATAATTTGAGTATCTTTAGCTTAATGAGATGTTAGTTTTCAAGCAAGTTTTAGAAAATTTTCACATGTGTTTTTGGTGTTTTGTAGAGAATGGAAAGATGAGACAATTTGTTAGTAAATTAAAAAAAATAATTGGAGAAAATGAGGTAATGGTGCCTAGGCGCCATCCTATCGAAGCTTAGGCATCAAAAGCTAAAGGAAAGGAGCTCAAGTGCATCTGCAGGGCACACAGGTGCCGAAAATAGTATATTTGGCGCCTAGGCGCCATTATTTGTTCTTAGGCACCGATTGCAGACTGGGTAGACAAAGTGTTTGGCGCCTAGGCGCCGTTATTTGGCAGACATAACACATGGTGCCTATACGCTGTTTCATGTTACTTATGCACCAAATGATGTGTTTTTCCAAAAGTTCGATTTTTGGATTCGAATTTTCACATCACTTTGGGAAAACTATAAATGCCAACTCTTAACAAAACTTTGGGTCATCTTGGGACTTAACAAGACTTGGAGAAATAAAAGGAGTAAAGGAAGAAAGCGTGGGGACCAAGTTGGAAGCTTCATCTTTCAAGATTTTCAAATTTTCTTCTTTCCTTATTCTTGTGATTTTGCTTTTATCATGAATTCAAATTTGTCCATGAATTTGATAGACATGATTATGGGCTAATTTTCTTTTCTAGAGTTTTGATGTAACCTAATTAGGATGATTTGAATTTCTCTTTCAATTCAATTGAATGTTTATTTGATTTAGTTGAAGTTTTCTACATGATTTTTAATTCTTACAATTACTTGACCACTAATGGAATAATTTGCTAATCATATTGATTTGGGAGGTGATATATGTGTCTAGTTTTATGTGTAGAAAGCCATTAATTGCATGTAAGATACGAATATATTTACATGATTTGTGTAGTTTTAATTGAGATCCATAGAGCCCAATAATTTATTGATTGTTTAATTCATATAGGAATATAGTGGGTTAGCAATTGATAAATTTTTTATTAAACCCTGGGAGAGGCTATTAAATAAGTGAGGAATTCTCGACTATCAACTAGGAAAATAAATTGAGATTGATGTGTTTGAGTGTTCAAATCCGATTAATTATGGTGAAATCATAAACACTTGGTTTTTAGGTCAAAGAAGTTAATCTTAATTTGCTTTTGTACATTAATTTAGTATTTTATTAGTTTGCATTAATCACCACTCTGATTTGATTATTCAAATAGAATTAGAGTTAACCAATTTCGGTATTTAGTAATTCAACAGTTCTCGTGGGAACGATATCCTACTTATCCATTTTATTACTTGTCTATTATAGCGTACACTTACGTTCGAAAAATCCGCAATACACATACCTATGCCATAAAGATTGTCTTATTATTTTCTCTTTCAAAAATATTAGTTGTCTCTCTTATTTTACATATGACGAGCTTTCGTATTTTTACATTCCAAGTTGGTGCGTCTAATAAATCAGGCAAAGGATAATTGATTACATATACAGATTTAGATCTCTTGCATGTATATGCAATCACTGGTCCTAGTAAGAATTTTTTGATCCGCTGGGGAAAGTAGGCGACTTCTAGTAAGAATATTTTTATGAGGCGGTAAAATGAATGAGTTTATTTAAAAACTCAGAACTTTCACTAAGATTTTGAAAGATGTACATGCAATGATTTGATGTTACGGGACCTTTGCAGTCACTACGCATTGCAATGCGTTGCCATATCGCATTCTTATTTTGGGATATGACACTATAGCCATGTAATACATGATATAACAAATAGAAAATTACAATGCTTTAAAAATCGGATTGAATCGGTCTGTTCGATCGGTCCAACTGCGAGCTGGTTGTCGGTTTGGTTAAGCAATAGAGATGAGCAGAGTATGTAGTTGTCATCCCAAATTCTGTTATTCTATTGATGGAAAACTAAATGGATGCTTTCGCAGTAAAAGAGGTTTGGGACAATATAATCCTCTACTTATTTATTGGTGATGGCAATGAGGTTTTCAGTGGTTTTCTGGAAGCAATTATACATGGAGGAGGTTATCATTTCATAGGCACTACAATCCTGAGAATATCCACCATCTCATGTTTGTTGATTGCCTTGCCTCATCATCTTGTGTGAGACTATCACAATCTAGCCCTCTATAGTTGCAGTGAAGAAGGTCTTGAAAATCTTAGCTCTTCTCCAAAGTTGATTCAGTGACTGAAGAAACAATCAATTATATGCAGAACCTAAGGGGTACCAACTAAATACCTGAGTGTACCTCTTATTAATTCTACATACAGTTTATGTGTAAAGCTCCGGCCAGACAAAATTACAATCAGAGTTAGATCTTAGACTAACAAGAGCCTCTCGTGTGCTAATAGAGTTCAATTGGTACTTGGTACTTTTTCTATTCATATATATTGGTCACCTTTTTTCTTAGTCCTAAAAACTTGGCAAGTAGATTCATAGAGTCTTGAAATCTTTTTATAAAGGAATTGGCATGACAGACTACGGAAGTTTTGTTGTCCAAAGACTGAAGGAGGCCTTGTATTAAAATTTACACATTGATGGAACACAGCAACTGTGGTTAAGCGAATGTGGCATATACTTTCAAGGATTTTGTGTCTATTTAAAGTAGATGGATAAATGTCAACTACATAAACATGCGTCAGTCAACCTACATTATTTTCGTTAGCTTGGGTAAAATTCTATAGCTTAGGGAAGATGTGAGACTGTTATAAAAATTATAGTTCCAGAGACACGAATTACTTTTGTGGGGACTAATGGCTTTGTGGCAAACCCTTATGCTTCAAGTTCGGTAACAGAAGATCAGTATCATTCTAGCATTGCAAGGCTTATCGAAGTGTAAGCCATTGTTTCCACTCTTCAGGGCTTAACTAAAACAATGCTGTGAGTTGCAAGTGTTATCAGGCAGCCAGAATAAAATTTCTTAAATGACCTTTGAAGCTGAAAAACCACTATCTCGCGTATCCGAAAAGATGGAAATGAGAGATTGCTTATAAAGATGTTATTTCTTTATAGAAAGCATTTTTCTTTTTGAGATGCAGAATTCTATGGCTGAATCTCTTTCTTTCACATCTCAAGGCAACAGATAGCTCTGAAGAGAATCAATGTTACTTAATGATACAGTGCTATAGTGATTCTAGTATAGTGATGTAGCATAAATCTGTGAGTTGGAGGTTGTCAGGAAAGTTCTCAAGTAATCGAAAAAGTTATGGATACTGTAAATTTTCACCACCTTCATCTTAAAATACATGTCTTTGACGTACGTTGCATCGCATGTGTCATTTCCTATTAAATAATAGAGATCACAAAAAGAAAATAAGAATTTTCTAGTTGGTAATTGATGAGGCATGTTATTCTTGGGTTAGGGTAAGTCTCAGGATACATGTCGCAAAAAAAATTAAAATAAAATAAATTAATTGCATCAAATGCAAATAACAACTTACGTATGCCGTTGGTTTGCTAGATGGATTATGCATTAATTGGTTCATAGAGAGGGACACTTTTATTACCTCACACATTTTTCAGTTGATGGTGTGGGTTGGTCACACGAATCGATTTATCATTCACAAATGTTATGCGGACAACTTTTGATATTAGTTCATTTTAGGGAATTAAGTGTTTCTCCTCTAACTTGATTCATATATCGAATGCCCACACAATAATTCACCCAATGCTAGTAGTTGAATTTCAATGATTTGTTTTTAAGAGAGTTAACTTCACACAACTTTTTTGTGAATTTTTGGTCCGGAATAGTCAATTTTTGATTTAGAGAATTTCACTAACATTTTGTGATTTTTTAAGTTCTAAATTAACAAAATAATTCAAGAGCACAGGGAAAAATATGAGAGAGAGAGAAACAGAGAGATAAGGGGGACAAAAATCTCAAGATCAAAATATTGAATTTTCATCCAAATGGGGTATTAATACCCCTTGTGGACATCCCATAGGGTTTCCTAAAGCATAGGGTATCACTTGCCTTCTAAATATAATTTCATTCTTTCATTTATATTTCATACTTAAGACCTTTCTTTCTCTTATTTTCACTTATGGGGACTTAATTATTAAATTGAGTCCAATTGATTGATCCTATTTATTATTAGTATTTTATTGAGTTTATCCAAATTTAATAGGTCCAAAATGATCTCATCATTTAAATAATTAGTCGAACTCTTGAATTGATTATAGCCCAATAAATTAATTAGCCAATCCAACTCGTGGATTAATTAAGCCCCAATCTATTAATTGATCCAATTAATTACTAATTCAATCTCCAATTAGACTTCACTAATTAATTAGGTCTAATCAATATATTTAATTCTTGAATTAATTAAAAACCCAACAAATTAATTAATTCATAAATCTAATTCTTGGACTAGATTCTCTTAAATAGAAATGGACTAATCTTCTTAGAATTAATTCACTTTATTTCTACGATACTTATAAATTATGATTAACATTTATCAACGTGACATGAACATCTAGATATAGGTGAATTTGAAAGTGAACTTTTTCAATTATCATTGCCAAGCAAGTGTGGTTCCTTCGTCATCTAATGTCACGATGGGTTTAGGGTATGGGATTATTAGTCGAAACCCTCTTAGCCTATATCTATGTATCCATCTAGTACAGGACTTAATGAGCCAAGTTAGTTCATTGGTTAAGTACCTTGCACCTATGATTTTGTTGGTCATGGATTCGAGTCACTTTGAAGAAAATTGGGTAACTATGAACAAGGTTACCTTGGTGCCTCAATGACTGTACTAATGTAACAAAAAAATAAATCGTATTTAATACTGGTTAATTTCAATTAATTTTTTTTTAACGGGGTTATTGTGTAAACTTGTTCCCTAATGAACACATATATATATACTAGTGTTACCACACTAATGCCAATATAACGGGACATTCTTCCAATTGATTATTTGTCATATGTGCAAGTCCATTGAGACAATAATTTTTCATCTCAATAATTTTATGACTTGGAACCTATTTTAGATAACAACCACAGAGACGTATTTCATTATTGTCATCTAATGCACAATCATGTTTTAACTTTTTTTGTTTTTTTTTTTTAATTTTCAGGTGAATTATAAATTCTATTCTTTAATATACTACATTAAGTTTTAAATAGTAATAAACATAATTATATATTAGCAAAATTTTATACAAATATGGAGCAATTATAGAATTTTAAAATCAATTACATTAAAATTGTAATATTTTTATCTTTTTTAAATTACTTGAGTTTAGACTAATTCATTTTTCAAAATGCAATCTAATATGATCAAATTTATATTGGTGTATAACTGTAATTTTATTCATCTCAAAATTGAAAAAATAACTATTTATATTTTTTTGTCATTTTTGCAATTTATAATTATAATTTATTTTAATTTGAAATTTAATAAAGTAAATTTAAGAATAGAATTTATTATACAACAAGAAAGTTAAAAAAGAATAAATAATAAAAAATTAATTTTATTGATAATATATTTTTTCTTATAGTAAGTGTTAATTGAATATTTTTTTTTGGATGAGTAATAAAAAAGAGATAAAGTACATGTATATACATAATATTTTTAAAAGTTTTTAAACTAAGGTAACAAAGTAAGAAATCGTGCAAAGTTGGGTGACAAAGTGCAGTAACTTCAAGTAATTTGACTATTTTGCGTTTCAAACATGTGTCACGCACTTGACGAAATCTCGGCATAATATTCCACCAATCGGAGGTTTTAGATGGTAAAGTGTAAATCTCGTGTACTTTGGATGACAAAGTATCACAAAAAAAAATTAAAGGATGAAGTATAAAAATGTGATAATTGGGATGGTTTAATATTTTTTTCCAATAATATAATACCTAGTAAAAGAAGAACATCCAAAAATACAAGTCCGTTGCCAAAATAAAAACTGTCTAAGACAAAAGAAGAAGAGCCGCCATACATATTGAGAAATCAGCTACTTTGGTTTAGATTTTTTTTTTTCTTTTGCTATGATCATTTGAAGAATCAATAGTAAAATAAACAATATTAGATTCATCAATTTTTATAAAAAGGTTTTGTTATCATATTTCAAAGATGACTTTTTGATATAAATTTGATTTGGAAACATTAACAAGTAAATGTACGTGAAAAGCTTGTTTCACTTTTCCACTTACCAAAAGGCAAGTTGTTGAATATTTTAGTTTTTCCTTTAATTTTCACCTAATTGTATTTGATTTTAATGAAAACTAAAGTTGAAAAGTGATTGATTTTTAAATGGCAAATTAACCAAACCACTTAATGGATTATAAGAGTGACTAAATAAATTTTCTAACTTAATCAGAAGAATAATCTGAACTAAACATGCACTAAAGCTAAAAGTAGAAGAGTTAAAAGGAAAGTTCATTATTTATATCACTTGGTACTTTGTCATCCTTCTGTAAATATTTCAAACTCACAAGATAATACTTCTTCAAAAGATAGAAAAGTTTGTCCCAAACCAAATTCATTTAGAAACCATTTAAAAGCCTCATACATTTAGAACTGTAAACTACTGTATATTGAAATTATCCACAAAAAAGAAAAAGAAAAACAACAACCCTAATTTTACAGCTATTATACGTGCCAATTGCTTCATTCAGGTTCTTAAATTTTATTCTCAGTGATCACTCACATATATACTTTGCATTTTCTTGATTTTTAGAAATTGAATTTTGCGCATAAATGCAATAATGTAATCATAATTTAAAGAATAAAAAAGAAATTCCAATAAAAAGTAATGCCACAAGAAAAGTACAAATTTAAACATGACAGTTAGAAAGAGAAAAATACCACGTGATATTACATGCAACTAGAGATAGTAACTTGTCATGACTTTCATTTTTAAAATGCATGTCTTTGCATGTGCATCTCACGTGTCATTTCGTATTAAATATTAAAATTTTAAACAAGAAAATTAAAAGATATCTGGTTGGTATCATGCCCCAAAATTTGAACGCGAAACGGGCGAACCGTCGCACTACACCACGATGATATGAAGCCTCCAAAAAAAATCGAATCAATTTATAGAACCTAAGCGAAAGCGTACAATTTTCAATAAATTGATTAATTCAAAGGTATATATCATCTAAAATCCCATGTCAATTATTCGAATAGTAAGAAAATGATATTATTAATGAGTTTACTTACGAATATCCTCAAAATCCTCAAACTTAATGAAATCAATAACTCCAAGTCTCCAAAAAATTCAAAACTAAACTTCTAAAGCTCAAACCCTTCAATTGCATTTCCTTAGCTCCGAAATAGACTAACTATATAAAAGAAAAATATTAACAAGGGTTGAGTTGCATACTCAATAAATAACTCATGACAGTTTGTTTTGGATCAAATATAATTTCAAAAATAATTATTATAGCACATGTAATATCAATACAATACTTGAAGATCATAGTAAATTAACATAGAGTTCCATAGTTTTCAATTATCCAAATTAAAGAAACAACAATTTATTTAACTTACAGACAAATACACTACAACCATTATTATATCCCATAGCAAGGAGGTCGGCTATATGGATATCCATGGTCAATCAATCAATTTTTCAGTTGTATTCCCATTAGCATCCGATATAATAGTCGGAACTAATTCCTAAGTCGATAATCTCTCGAAGGGGCCCAGTCAAATCATAGGCACGTCTAATAGCGCAAAAAAATATTTAACTCCACGTAATCAAACATATGATTCAAAAATATAATTTGCACACATGATCAATAATATAATATCATTTTATATACTTAATCCTATTTTTCGATAAGAACTCATTGTCGAAAAGCGATAATTTTTAAAAAATACTATATTTAATAACAATGAGTTACGGAGTTAAAAATAAAAAAATAATAATATTATATATTTGAATACTACGAGAAATACAAGTAGAGAACGCCAAGAATCACTTATCTTATTTTAATCAAATCTCGCGTTACCTAAAAAATACGCAAAACAATTTCGCTAAGTGTGATCAGTTGAATCTAAAATAATAACAAAGATTATATAAGCCAAGATACCATAATTGTAATTAAAAGGCTAAGGAATCATCACAAATAATCTCATTAAGCAAAAATCCATTATTCAATTAGTATCTATCAACTAAAAACCAATGTTATAACCTGTACTAAAAATGATCATCATATTTTCTAAGAAATACTGTGAATGACTTCCCTCAACCACAATCGAACAAAATACTAATCAAGTAAAAACTCGTTAAAAATGCTTAGAGAATAATTAGAAACTAACACTCGGTCAATTCAACTTCCAAATCAAATGGTTAGACATTATTAAATATTTTCCAATATTTAACATTATTTCCCAACCACATTCCTAGCTCATTGCACAAAGAAATGCCTTTTGTTCCCAACATGTATCTAAGACGTGGCCGCCTAACTCCTTTTGCCTTTCTCCTTGCAATTAACTCAATAAAGTATATATTTAACTCAATTAATCTGAATATTAGAGTAATTCTCATAGTTTCATCACAATCTTATGAGTCATTATTAAGTATTCAAATTTATCTTATTATTGTGAAAAAAGAAAATAATTTTTCAAATAAAACGTAATTTATATAAATAGTTACACATTTACAAGTTTATACAATAAATTAAAAATATATTAAAAAACTAATGAAGTTCTTTTTTTAATTGTAAAAGAGAATTAATGTTTAAATAAAAATAATTCTTAATATTATAAAAATTTATAGTAACATGTCAAAAATAAATTTGTCAATCAAACTTGCTTCCAAAAACTATTGCATACATTTGAGTATTATTTTATAATCATTATTCAAATGAAATATTTTTTGAAAAACCTACACTTATGATTTATTACAACATAAAAATTAGAATAATTTAAAATAATACATAAAGAAAGTGGACTCAAATAAGTTAAAAACTTACAAATAAGTATAAAAAATAACAATAATGAGTATTTTTTGACTAATATAAACCATGATTGTTGAGATAAAATTATAATGAAGTTTTAATACTACAAATGCCTTTTAAAACTTTATATTAATAATAAACACGTAAAATTTTAAAAAATAAAGTTTCAAATAATTTAAAATATTTTTAAATTTATATATTCAAAATAAGATTATAAAATTTGAGTGGACAATTGAGATAATTTCATAATTTAAAGGGGGACGAAAAATTTAATTTTATTAAATTTTATAAATAAAAAATATATTTGTAAAAAATTGAAGGAGACGGCTGCACCCACCTGCCCCTACCTCCTACCCTATCGTGGATGACAGAAACTTGGTGGCTGCCGTTACATACATCCCATTCTTATTCTCAGCCTTAAATTCTATTTCACCATTCCCCCCCTTTGTTGAATTCTTTCACTTACCGTTGCTCTTGTTCTCTTTTCTCTCTTTTTCATTGCTGCTTTTGTTCTTTCAAGTGAGAGTAACAATTTAAATGAGGTATTTATACTTTAGGTCAAGATTGAAAACGCTTAAGCTTTTGGGCTTATTTTATTATGATCATCAAATAATTTTGTAGTTGTTGGCCCAAGATTAGTTATAGTACAATTTCCCATTAAAGTCTTTTTAACAAAAAAATTGATACCCTTTGTAAAATAAAATAAATTATTAAATATAAGCCTATTAACGAAATTTAATATCCTTAAAAAAAAATTGGGGCATTACAGTTGGTGGGTGATGAGACATGTTATAAGCCTAAGATTGTGATCGTCCATACATAGAAAAATTGTTGGCACCAATATCAGTGTTTTTGTGGTTCTTGTCATCCACATTTCTGGCATAAAAAAAACATTTGGAACTTAATTACATATTAAATGATCTTCAAAATTGATATGGTATAGATCCAAATCCTCAAACGTCATCTCTCTGCGAGTTTTCAATTCTTATATGAGTTCATGTTTACGACACACACAAGTTGTTAGGAAATCGAGGTTGTCCCGGCGAAAATCCTTCGACGCTCAAGGCAAAACTAGAACAAAATAAATAATTTAAAAATAGAGAACTAAAAGCTGTAAAGAATTTAATCAAAATTCTTCCCTCAAAATAGTGGAGAATGGGGGTATTTATACTCAATGTTGTTTGTTTTCAATAAAAAATACCACTTTTCCATGTAGAAATGACATTCTAAGCAAAACTCCATCTTTGCATGGAGCCCGTGATTTTAGCCAAATATAATCTTTTTAAGGGTCAAAATGCTATTTTTCAGTTTTACCGACAAAAATAGTATTACTCTTATAATTTTCACTAATTGAGGGACTAATTTATAATATCTTCATTTGAATCGTTAGTAAATTTTTTTTCAAAATTAGCTTACACCACTTTACTTGAATTTGTTATCTCTGTACTCTGGGGATCACAAACACCCACCTAGAAGAAGTTGTTTAAAAGACTCATGGTGGCGCGCCTGCGTGTTCCCCTATAAATAGCCTAAAGCACTCATGATAAGATGTTGTGATGCTAACCTGTAAGAAATCTAAAATGACTCGAGGCGTGGCATCAAAATGCTTAACTATAAGAAGTCTAAAGTGACTCGTGCCAAGTTACCTAAGTACTTTCTTGTAAGAAGTTTAAAGAGGCTCATGGCAGCTTATCGAAAGCATCACCTAGTAAGAAGCGGCATAGACCAGCTATATCTACTTGTACGAAGTTGTTAAACATAACTCATGAAGATTTAACGATCCTAGAGAAGAGAAATATGAAAGTCGATTAGTAACTCAACATATAAAGATTCGAATTCAAATGTTAAGTCCTAACTGAAAGAATTCTATCCTTCAAGCAATAGTGCCCTTGGGGAATCCATGGTTGATGAAAAACAACCTCACCTAAATACTCAGTGCAATGGATGTGCACCACAAGCAAAACAATGCTAGGTCAACATGGAGGGTAGAGGAAAAGCTTCCTCCCTAAATACTTAGTGCAGTAGAGACAAGACATCCTCCACTCCATACTTAGCATAAAAGAGGAAAAACTTCTACACTAATGCACCTAACCTAAAGTAAAAGCACTCTTAATGTCATACTTACTTCATTAATGTAGTCTTGCTCGATTACACATCTCTATTTAATAAAATAAGAAATTATTGTTTAATACCACTCTTGTAAGGACTATGTTAAATTTTCTTCACAAGTTAGCGTTTGGAGCAAAATACAAGGTCCAACTCACGATTTCAATCTAAAATCAATAATAATGGCAAACATGTTTTGTGTTACTTGGCATCAAATATGAGAAATAAGGAACAATTTCCCTTTCATTTATTTCTTCTTGGATAAGTTCACGGCTAAAAAACAAAGTGACCATGGTCGTTACCATCCATCGTCATGCAAACTTTTCCTCTGCCTTCACCAAAGCTATCCAGACCTGATCGCCCAGAGTTGAGGTGGTGTCGAAGCTCGGCCTCCATCGCCTCAGGCCTAGATTGCATAATGTGGAAGCCACCCATGTTAAGGCAGCAACCTTGACCTGAAAATGAACAAGGTCGAGGCATCAACCTCGACTTGGAATGTACCTAGCTATATGATGTGTTGCACCTAGATGTGCTACAGAAAGCAGGAGGTGATGCTCTGCCTACCCTCGTGATCCAGCAAGCAAGTTCTATGGCATAGTGGGTGTTGTCTTAGTCTTCCCTCATCGCTTCCAGTTATCCTCTATGAGGAATGCCCAGCTACTCACGTCTATGTGGGTATCAGCCCCTCTGTGCCTCGTCGCTTCACACCTCTGCTCAGTCCTATTGGGAGCTAAAGTAAAGTCTTGGCTTCTATGATATGACTGCGAGTTCTCCTCCGGGAGGGACACTCGGCTACTCACATTCTCATGGGTATCAACTTCTCTGCGCCTCATCACTTCACACCTCTGCTCAGTTCTTTTAGGAGCTAGAACAGCGAAGTCTTGGCTTCTACGAGATGATTGAAGGTGTTCTTGCTCTCTACGCTGGTTAGCAGCAAATTGAGCTATTGCTTGAGCTGCAGCTCGAGCTGATGCATCCTCAATAATTATCATCAGGGCCTCTTGGATTATTTTTAGCATGGCTAGTTGAGCTGGCTCCTCCGGATGTGGTGGTGGATTATGCTGAAGAAATGGTTCCCATGGTTGGTCTACTCCATTGTTGTTGCCTTTTCTTTCATCGAGGGCGTCTTGAGCACTGGGCTCCCTAGCTCTAGTTCTAGTTTGTATCCTTAATGTCTTGGCAGGCTTCCCACAGATGGCACCAAAATGATGTGGTATAGATCTAAATTCTCAAACGTCAACTCCCCGTGAGCTTTTAATTCTTATGTAGGTTTCTGTGTGCAACATACACTAATAGTTAGGGCGTCGGGGTTGTTCCAGTGAAAACACTCTGATGCTCAAGTTAAAATTAGAGCAAGATAAATAATCTGAAAATAGAGAACTGAAAGCTCTAGAGAACTCAATCAAAATTCGTCCCTCAAAATGGTGGAGAATGGGGGTATTTATACATGAATACTAGAGGATGTAATCCAGTATAAGGTGGTGCGTAGACTAATTGGGCTTCATAGGCCTATGGGCTTGGATCGCCTCTTATTGGGTTATTTTAGACTAGACAGTCTCTACTGGGCTTGTAATTTTATTGTGTCACCCATCATATAGCCCCACTCTCAGGTTAATTACAAGATGAGGGGGAGGGGCAGCCCGGAGTAAATTATCAACTAGTTGAACTTAGTTTGTAGCTATAAAAAGTATAAAAAGTTATATTATATCAAGATTTCTAGTCTAGTTTGACCAAAAAGTTAATATTGTCCATTTCCAATAAAAAATACGACTTTTTCAAGTATAAACAACATTCTAAGTGAAACTCCGTACTCCGCACGGAGCCCATCGTGTCAAAATGCTATTTTTCAGTTTTACAGACAAAAATAGTATTACTCTTACAATTTTCCCTAATTAAGGTACTAATTTATAATATCTTCATTTGAATCGTTAGTAAATTTATTTTTCAAAATTTGCTTACAACACTTTACTTGAATTTGTTGTACTCCGAGGATCGCAAACACCTACCTAGAAGAAGTCATTTAAAAGACTCATGGTGGCGCGCCAACATGTTCGCCTATAAGAAGCCTAAAGAACTCATGGTAAGACGTTACGGTGCTAATCTATAAGAAGTCTAAAATAACTCGAGGCGTAACATCAAAATGCTTAACTATAAGAAGTATAAGGTGACTCACGGCAAGTTACCTAAGTACTTGCTTGTAAGAAGTCTAAAGAGGCTCATGGCAGCTTATCGAAAACATTATCTAGTAAGAAGCGGCATAAACCAACTCATGGTGATCACTTAGTATATCTACTTGTACGAAGTTGTCTAACACAACTCATGGTGATTTAATGATCCTAGCGAAGAGAAATACGAAAGGCGATTAATAACTCACCACATAAAGATTCAAATTCAAATGCTAAGTCCTAACTGAAAGAATTCTATCCTTCAAGTAGTAGTGCCCTAGGGGGCTCCATGGTTGATGAAAAATAATCTCACCCTAATACTCAGTGCGATGGATATATACCCCCAAAAAAACACTTGCTAGGTCAACGTGGAGGGTAGAGGCAAAGTTTCCTCCCCTAAATACTTAATGCAATAGAGACAAGACATACTCCACTCCACACTTAGCGTAAAATAGGAAAAACTTCTTCACTAATGTACTTAACCTAAAGTAGTAGCACTCTTAATGCCGTATTTACTTCATTAATGTAGTCTTGTTCGACTACACATCTCTATTGAATAAAATAAGAAATTATTATTTAATACCACTTTTGTGAGAACTATGTTAAATTTTCTTCACAAGTTAGTGTTTGGAGCAAAATACAAGCTCTAACTCACAATTTCAATCTCAAATCAATAATAATGGAAAACATGTTTTGTGTTACTTGGCATCAAATATGAGAAATAAAGAACAATTCCCCTTTTATTTATTTCCTCTTGGAGGAGTTCATGACTAAAAAACAAAGTGACCATGGTCGTTACCATCTATCGTCATGCAAACTTTTTCTCCTCCTTCACCAAAGCTGTCCAAACCTGATCGCCCAGAGTTAAGGTGGTGTCGAAGCTCGACATCCATCACCCCAGGTCCATATTGCATGATGTGGAAACCACCCAGGTTGAGGCAGTAGCCTTAACCTGAAAATAAACAAGGTCGAGGCAACAACCTCGACCTGGAATGTACCTGGCTATATAATAGGTTGCACCTAGATGGTGCTACAAAAAGTGGGAGGTGATGTTCCACCTGCACTCATGATTCGGCCAGGAAGTTCAATGGCACAGTAGGTGTTGTCTTAGTCTCGCCTCATCACTTCGAGTTATCTTCTACGAGGAACGCCCATCTACGCATGTCCTTATGGGTATCAGCCCCTCTATGCCTCATCACTTCATACCTCTGCTCAGTCCTATTGTGAGCCAAAGTATAGTCTTGGCTTCTACAATATGAATGCAAGTTGTCCTCTGGGAGGGATGCTCGACTACTCACATCCTCATGGGTATCAGCCTCTCTACACCTTATCACTTCACGCCTCTGCTCAATCTTGTCGGGAGCCAAAGTGAAGTCTTGGCTTCTCTGAGATGACTGAAGGAATTCTTGCTCTATATGATGGTTAACAGCAAATTGAGCTATTGCTTGAGTTGTAGCTCGAGCTGATGCATCCTTAATCATTGTCCTCAACGCCTCTTGGGTTATTTGTAGCATGGCTAGTTGAGCTGGCTCCTCCGGACGTGGTAGTGGATTATACTGAAGAAGTGGTTCCCATGGTTGGTCTACTCTGTTATTGTCGCCTCTTCTTTCATGGGGGCATCTCGAGCGTTGGGCTCCCTAGCTCTAGTTCTGGTCTGCATTTTCAATGTCTTGGCAGGCTTTCCACAAATAGAAGCAATATAATGTGATATAAATCCAAATCATCAAACACCAGCTCCCCGCAAGCTTTCAATTCCTATGTGGGTTCCTGTCTGCGACACAAGCAAGTAGTGAGGGCGCCGGGGTTGTCCTGGTAAAAATCTTTCGATGCTCAAGTCAAAACTAGTGCAATATAAATAATCTAAAAATAAAGAACTAAAAGCTCTAGAGAACTCAATGAAAATTCATCTCTCAAAATGGTGGAGAATGGGGTTACTTATACACGAATATGAGAGGATGTAATCCAGTATAGGGTGGTGCGTAGACTAATTGGGCTTCATGGGCCTATGGGCTTGGATCGTCTCTTATTAAGTTATTTTGGACTAGACAGACTCTATTGGGCTTGTAATTTTATTGTCACCCATCATATAGCCCCACTCCCGGGTTAATTACAAGATGGGGGGAGGGGCAGCCGGAATTAAATTATCAACTAGTTGGACTTAGCTTGTAGCTATAAAAAGTATAAGAGTTTTATTATATCAAGATTTCTAGTCTAGTTTCACCAAAAAGTCAATGTTGTCTGTTTTCAATAAAAAAATACCATTTTTTTTAAGTAAAAATGATATTATAATCAAAACTCCGTACTATGCATGAAGCCCATCGTGATTTTAGCCAAATTTAAACATTTTAAGGGTCAAAATGCTATTTTTCTATTTTACCGACAAAAATAGTATTACTCTTTTAATTTTCACTAATTGAGGGACTGATTTATAATATCTTCATTTAACTCGTTAGTAAATTTATTTTTTAAAATTAGCTAACAAAACTTTACTTGAATTTGTTATTTTTATACTTTGGGGATCGCAAACACCCACTTAGAAGAAATTATTTAAAAGACTCATTGTCGCGTGCCCGCCTGTTTGCCTACGAGAAGCCTAAAGAACTCATGGTAAGATATTATGATGCTAACTTGTATTTAATCTAAAATGACTCAAGGCATGGCAACAAAATGCTTATGGTAAGTTACCTAAAGTAACTCATGGCAAGTTACCTAATTACTGACTTTTAAGAAGTCTAAAGAGGCTCATGGCAGCTTATCGAAAGCATCATCTAGTAAGAAGCAACATAGACCAGCTTATGGTGATTAGTTAATATATCTACTTGTACAAAGTTGTCTAACATAACTCATGGTAATTTAACGATCCTAGGAAAGAGAAATACAAAAGTCGATTAATAACTCACCACATAAAGATTAAAATTCAAATGCTAAGTCCTAACTGAAATAATTTTATCCTTCAAGTAGTAGTGCCCTGGGGGGCTCCATGGTTGATGAAAAACAACCTCACCCTAATACTTAATGTGATAGATGTGCACACCCAACAAAATACTTGCTAGGTCAACGTGGAGGGTAGAAGCAAAGCTTTCTCCCCTAAATACTTAATGCAGTAGAGACAAGACATCCTCCACTTCACATTTAGCGTAAAAGAGGAAAAATTTCTTCACTAATGTACTTAACCTAAAGTAGAAGCACTCTTAATGCCATACTAACTTTATTAATGCAGTCTTGCTCGACTACACATCTCTATTTAATAAAATAAGAAATTATTGTTTAATACTAATCTTGTGAGGACTATGTTAAATTTTCTGCACAAGTTAGTGTTTGGAGCAAAATATAAGCTCCAACTTATGATTTCAATCTCAAATTAATAATAATGGCAAACATGTTATGTGTTACTTGGCAGCAAATATGAAAAATAAGGAACAATTCTCCTTTCATTTATTTCTTCTTGGAGGAGTGTTCACGGCTAAAAAACAAAGTGACCACGGTTGTTACCATCCATCGTCATGCAAACATTTCCTCTTCCTTCACCAAAGTTGTCCAAACCTCATCGTCTAGAGTTGAGGTGGTGTCGAAGCTTGGCCTCCATCACCCCAGGTCCAGATTGCATAACGTAGAAGCCACCCAATTTGAGACAGCAGCCTCGACCTAAAAATAAACCAGGTCTAGGCAGTAACCTCGACTTGGAATATATGTGGCTATATGATAGGTTGCGCCTAGATAATGCAATAGAAAGTGGAAGGTGATGCTCCGTCTATACTCATGATCTAGCTAGGAATTTCGATGGCACTATGGGTGTTGTCTTAGTCTCCCATCGTCGTTTCAAGTTATCCTTTGTGAGGAACACCCGGCTACCCATGTCTTTATAGATATTAGTCCCTCAGTGCCTCATTGCTTTATGGCTCTGCTCAGTCCTATCGGGAGCCATAACAAAGTCTTGGCTCATCTAGAAAGGACGCTCGGCTACTCACTTTCTCATAGGTATCAACTTCTCTGCGCATTATCATTTCATGACTCTACTTAGTCCTATCAGGAGCTATAGTGAAGTCTTGGCTTCTACGAGATGACTGAAGGAGTTCTTGCTCTCTATGCCGGTTAGCAGCAAATTGAGCTATTACTTGAGCTGTAGCTCGAGCTGATGTATCCTCGATCATTGTCCTCAGTACCTCTTGGGTTATTTGTAGCATGGCTAGTTGAGTTAGCTCATCCAAACACTGTGGTAGATTATGCTGAAGAAGTGGTTTCTACGATTGGTCTACTTCGTTGTTGTCGTCTCTTCTTTTCATGGGGGACGTCTTGAGCGCTGGGCTCTCTAGCTCTAGTTTTGGTCTGCATGCTCAATATCTTGGTAGGCTTCTAACAGATGACACCAAAATAATATGGTATAGATCCAAATCCTCAAATGTCAGCTTTCCGCAAGCTTTCAAATGAGTGCGACATACATAAGTCATTAGGGCACCGAGGTTGTCTTGGCTAAAACCCTTCGACGCTCAAGTCAGAACTAGAGTAAGATAAATAATCTAAAAATAGAGAACTGAAAGCTGTAGAGAACTCAATCAAAATTTGTCCCTTAAAATGGTGGAGAATGGGGGTATTTATACTCGAATATTAGAGGATGTAATCTAGTATAGGGTGGTGTATAGATCAATTGGGGAGAAGGCAATCAATAGCCATCCATTTTTGGGTAGAAGTAACAGTACTGCATACTACACCATCAATAGGGTGTATTAAGACTAAGACTAATAGAAGAAGAGGAAATTCTCAGACTCAGTGAAGAAGAAAAAAGAACTAAACAGAATGACATTCAAGTCACCACTGAGGAGATGTTGCAGTAATTAGGAAAGATGTTGCAACAAATGAAACTAGACTGGGGATAGAAAATGATGTCAGTATTGAAATAGTTCAGAAGGAACCTTCAATTAGAGTTCAGAAGAACCATCCTACTGATCAAATCATTGGTTCGCTCACTGAAGGTATGCGAACTAGGGACAAGCCAAAGGTAAGTTACAAAGATATGGTAAGATATGTGTGATTCACCTCTTTAATTGAACCTAAAAATGAGAAAGAAAAAATAGTTGAACAACTAAAAGGTTTGGAAGGTTCATATTTTCCTAATTATTTTTTTTGTGATAATTCAAGTGTCATTGATATTTTTAAAACTCTTATTCAATACTAAAAAATGAAGCATTTAGATATTTATCATCATTTTATTAGGAATTTGGTCGAAAAGAGAATTGTGGTGATTGAATATATTGCAACAGAGAAACAACTTGCTGACATATTTACCAAACCTCTAGATGCATTTCGTTTTGATTCCTTGAGAAAATCTCTAGGAATCTGTGTGATCTAACTGCATGAACATTCAAAAGAAAAATGGAATTTGTTGCAACCATATTGTTCGCATCTTCATCTGCACATGTTGCAATAATTCAATAGTTGTTTGACATATATTACATAACATGATAGGAACTGCATTAGGCATTCTGCATTTTCTCTACATGTGTTTTAAATGATCAAATTTTGAAGTCTTGGTCTGCTGAATCTCATTAGAACACAATTGCTTTCTAAAATTTTGATAAATATTATATCAAATGTTCCTTGATATTGTACTTATTTGGAGGCATTTGATAGAAAAAACTACCTATCAAATGGTGTGGATCTAGCCATATAAAAATCTATCTTATATTTTATGATTTAAAAAAATAATTTTTCATGTGAAAAGAGCTACCCTTGGATTAGAGTGAAAGCTACTAACTGGCTAAATCCAATTCAAAATATGAGAGAGAATATCATTTTACACAAAAAAAAAAGAAGAAGAAAAGAGAAAAAAAAATTGCATGAAATATCTCTGTCAAAATATTTGAGAATTGAATTTGTGGATGTAATCAAAATTTTCTTTTGCAAAAATGGTTGAAGAGATTCTCGAACTTTGACATATAAAGATTTGATTTTTTAAAATATATGACACGTTTTATTATGTCAAAATTCATGCATTTTGAAATTTCTAATTTTATAGGCATAAATTAGGAATTTGTGTGTGCTTGGAAATGCATCATAAGAGATTTGGATAAATATGGAAGTAATTTAAAATTATCTGTTGTAACAGAATCTGCCCATTGATTTGATTTTTAAAAATTTCCCTAATTTAATGTTTGATATGATATTGAATGCAAGTGGAAGTCTGATTCTAGGGAACTTACCAAACCAAGGAGACTGTTGAGTATCTATACAGGAATCGGAGTAGGGTTAAATAAATTGGGGCTTTGGAAGTTGTTGTGACAAGCGAATACAAAAACCCTATTTTCTTTGGTGTGTCTGATTTCTTTCACCACTTGGTTTGCTTTGTTTGTCTTCTATTTTATCCTTCAGGCCTTACATCACAGTGAAAACAAGATAAAGCTCTTCATCTGGTCCTAGTCACATACAACAATCATGAGTTAGACCACATCAACCTCTCCTTCTTACGATGTACAATTCAGTTATGGCAGATCCTAATGAACTCATTGCACTATCATGGCGAGAAGGGGTTGTTGAGGAAGAATCTGTAAAAGGTGTACCTATGTGACGGATGAAGGGATTGGTGATGATCCTCATATTCACAAAGGGAGGGGCTAATGTTGCTAGAGAAATGCAAACCTAAAGTAGATATTACTCAATTTCTGCTTCTAAAGCCCCTTGGAAATCCACCGTTTGCAACACAAGAACCAACCTGTTGCAACAAAAATTATGGAAAAAGTACCTTTATAGCCAATTCCAGAGCCTGAATCCTTAACCAAAATAGGATGATGACATGTGTATCCATCTTGGTTTGCAGGATTTTCACGGCCTATCATATCTTCTGCTGATAATGGTTAAAAAGGAAGTAGTTCTAATGATTTCTCATGATCTGTTTGATAATGATATCTGATTTATGCATGCTTATTTTGATTTTGCTTCTTTCATTTGAAACCATAAATTTAGGGGGAGTATATGTTGTTGATGATACTCATTTGTTATTCTTTTTGGATGATAGTATCATTATCTTATTGTTATAAGTGAAGATGATGAGGTTGCTTCTCCTTCGATGCTACGGTTGCCTAAATGAAATACTACAGATAATGATGATGTTGAGGTTGTTTTGTCATAGTTTGGTCAAAATGGGAGAGTAGATATTGCTGTTGTTGGATTTGATATTATACCAACTGATCATGATAATGCCGATAACTAAATGATTTTTTGTTTATTAGGGATGTACTGAAGTATCTATTTAGTTTTAACTGCTTCCGCAGAATATTTATCTGTCAATATTTTTGATGTGATTTGAACTCTGGTTTATATTCATTACATTCTATTTTTGGTATTTTGGATATCTTTATCTAATCTACAGGGGGAGTTTTGAACTATTGCAACAGTCACGTAGTTGTTCCAACAAATTTTGACTGATTAACAGTTTTTGCAGATTTGATATATTTAGGGGAATTGTTGGGTTTTAACCAATCAATGCCAAAGGGGGATATTGAAAGAATCCTAATTGATTATGATGAAATCGTAATTAATTATGATTTAATTAGTTGGCATTGATTGAAAATTTTGTTACATTGCATAAGAATTAATTGTATTTATTGATTTACCTTCTATGGATTAATTACCTAATTTATCTTGTACAGATTTGGTTAGATTGCATTGATGGAAATATTTTATTTACAAAGATAAGTTGGGATCTTTTCTGATAAGGAAAGGATCTTGACATATCTTGTATTATTCTATGAAATATATCTAGACACTTTTGAAGTGGAGATTCGAATTTAATTGATGTTGCATATATATCCAAAGATTAAAGATGTAATACACGCCTTTGGAGAGAAGAAGTGCATGGCTTCAAGCTTTGGAATTGCTCTCGTTTTTTATTCACTCTTCGGGAGAAGAGAGTGAGCCTTTCGGGAGATAGGCGTAATTCTTCAGGAGAAGAATTTGAAGATGTTCGGGAGAAGGTCGGTCTGCCGTCTGAAGGGATTTCAGCGTTGAACGGAGTTCAAAAGTGCAGACTTAAAAGTTGAAGGGACCTCGCTGAAACTTCACTAATTGATTTGTTCAAGAACGGCGTTATTAGTAAAGAGAGAGTCTTTATATTTTGAATAAGTCCTATTATTATAACTATAATCTGAATTAGTGAAGTATTCATTGCAGGTGGTGGCCTCGTGCATGTAAAGTACATTTGTATTTGAAGCACATATAAATTTCGTGTGTCATTTGCTTTAGTGTCCTTTACTTGTTGCAACAATCTGTACAGCAATTGAATCTGATTAACAAGTTAAGTTGGTAATAGCACGAAAACAGATCTAACACTATTCTTTTGCGTTGTGAGTGGTATAAAATTTTGAGGTCTACATTTATTGCAGTACTACAATCGTTGCCAGCTATAAGTATTATAGTAGTTACATTTTAGTTTTCATGAATACCCTACTTAAGTTTGTAATTTTAGTTTTCTTGAACACCCTACTTTAATTATTGCCAGCCATATATGTATTATAGTAAATACAGTTTAGGAAAAAAATAAGGCTAAAATATCAACATAACAACAAGAAAGCAAAGATCCATTGTTTTTCATGGTTAGGTGTAACAGACATGCTTAGTGGACACTAGAAATCTTCTAGTGGTGGAGGTGGTTGTTCGAATGAAGTGTATCAAGCATATTTGAGCTTATTACCTATAATTACTCGGTTATTACAAACAAACAATTACCTCTACTAGTCACCTGAGCTTAAATGAAAAGAAGAGTCCACCGATCAGTTTATGAAGTTACTTTACTAAGTAGATTTTTCGGAAAGGTGAACAATCTCTACAGGACACGAATTGTAATGGTGCCCGAACTATCGGTCCATACAAAAGCAGTGTATCAACTATTACAAATAGGCTCTAAGAGACATTATTAGAAGGAAAGAGCACAGGGTTTGCAATTTGGGGTTGTTTATGACATTGTTTTGAAGTAAAATCAAGGAGTTTTACTAAATCTCCGTGAAAGACACTAAGGTTTCCATTGGCATTGACGAATTGGGGTCTGGGAGGATTACCAACATATTATATATCAATTGTAGTTATGTGTTGCCTTTATGTGCAATTTTTGTCAGAATATAGTGGTTTTTAGCGGCACACACATCATTTGACTTTTATTTTTTCCCACCCATGTAATAGGATTGGATAATCTGAACCCAAAGTGGAAGATAACTTATCAATAAATATTGGGATTGTCAACAGAGCCTAGAATTAATCTTGGGCTCAACTCGTTAATGCCAACCATTTGATGGGGTTTGATAGTATTGTCTATGAAGCCCCACCCACAAATGCAAACGAGCCCTGAATCCATTCTGCATGGAATACTTTTTTTTGTAATTTTCTTGTTTTTACATCCTTTGAATATATCATAGCTTATGCCAGAAATATTACCGTTAGAATTATAATTTTGTTTTGTCATGTTTTTCTTTCGGCATCAAATTTAAGTTTTTGTGGAGGTTTGTCGTGAACTACTATTGTAGATTGCTTGGTGAAGTGGAGAATTATGAATTATATTTTCATTGATTATATAAATTATTGCGGGATTGACTTTAATTCAGCCAAATTCAATCAAAAGTACAAGAACAACCATATATACAATGCTTTATTTATCCTTAGCCTATTATTGTTATAAGAAAACCATCCATTGGAATGGCTAAACGAAGGCTTAAATTTCACAGAACTAAAGAAAGATATAAATATTGTTTGGAAGAACTAATGAGGGCATAGTTTGACGACAATGAACATAAAAATGACAATGATGATTTCCCCACATTTATGTTTCTTCTTGAATAAGAGAATAATATCTTGCTTCAATACAATATCGCTTGCGATAATCATTGATTCATATTACTTTACTTCAATTTGGTTAACCAATCTAGCTTGAAGTTAATACTCCCTTCGTTTCAAAATTATGTCTGCCAATCAATTCAACATGAAATTTTAGAGAGTTCAAAAAGAAAAAAAATTAAATATCTTTCCAACTTTTGCCCTTAAAATTATTGTTGAGAGTTAGTCAAGTTAAACATTACTTTAAGTGAGAAAATATTTTAGAAATAAAAGTTTTTATTATAGAAAATTGAGTCTTAATTGAACCTCCTAAAAAGAAATTGAGGAATAAATTTTGGAACAGATAAAATCTATGATTTTAATATTGTGCACTGAAATAAGTGCATGCAAAAATGTAATTCCAGAGTTGACAAAAGAAAAAAAGGGCCAATTAAATAAAGCAAGAAGTAGAAGAAGACTAGTAAAAAGAAAACCTAAATGTTATATATCACTTCTTAGTATATCGTCTTATCATTACTTTCTCTAATTTGTTTGCTTATATATAATATTTTTTCTGGAAGAAACAAAGCTTGTTTGAAAACAATAGTTTAGGTGCATTTAATTAAGAGCCTAATATGTTAAATATCCTTTCATAAGGAGATATCTAAAAACCATTTAATTGTGAAGGTTTTATACTTGCCATGTGAATCTTCATGCAAGGTTGCTCTCCTCTCAGTTTGGAACTTTGGTGACATATTGAAAATGATTAACTTCTCACTTGCTACTTTTTCTTTTCTTTTCTTTTCTGTTTTTCGTAGTTAGCGATTATATACAAGAGTAGTAATTTTCGTATCCTTATATTATACATGATTCTACATCATATAATAAATCAGAAAGATTTCTAAAATTAATAATCATATTTACGTGGGACTCATAACCCATATGTATGGCTAAAATGGAGTAACGAATTGAACGATACTTTGTTGATGTGATTCTTATCATCGTGTATCGAATTAGACTTCTAACTTTCCCTTTAACTATATATATTGCCCAAATAAATGTAATCACAACTGAAAGTGTAACAAATTAAATTTCCCAAAAAATGTAATCACAACTGAAATGGTAAGAAACAAATGTAATGCAATAAAAAAATTAAAAAATTAAGCTTAATGGTGGGAAAGAGACAAATACCATTAATACATATAGTAAATTGTCACCACTTTTACCTTTAAAAATGCATGACTTTTCAAGTGCAACGCACTTGTAATTTCCTTGTTAATAGTTGGATCCCCGAAAAGAAAAATGAAATTTTTTTCAGTTGGTAGACGAGGTATGTTATAACTAGCATTATGATCCTCATGTACATATGAAGACATGTTTGCATCATATCAAGTGCTTCTTTAGTTCTCATTCATATTTATGTCATTACAAAACTATTTGATCGGATCTTTGAGAAAGAAGATATGATTTGGACTTGGTTAAGTTTATATATAAAGAGAATGTAAAAAAGTTGTTTGGAAGTTGTCAATTTATTTTATTCTAAATTTTAGATTTCTTTAGATGTGATATCCACATATTTGGAGTGGTTTATAAATGGCATAATGGACTCTTTTAACAATTTGGGTTAACTATGTTTGTAAAATGAGGACGAATGCGAACTAGTTGCTAGCGAAGACCCTTATGCTAGGTCTCACTATCAGGCCCTACCCCATAGACCCGAGGTGTGACAAAAATTTGAGAGAACTATCCAAATTCTTGAAGATATGTTGAGAGCTTGCATTCTTGATTTGAAGGAATCATGGGAATAACATTTGTCAATGGTGGAGTTTGCTTAAAATAATAGCTATCATGCTAGTATTCAGATATCCCCATTTGAGGCATTGTATGGAAAAAAGCGTTGTTCCCCAATCCAAGAGGAAATACAAGATAAATGCCCTCAACTTTTCTCTAATCCAA
Organism: Paulownia fortunei; assembly: GCA_019321725.1. Classification (NCBI taxonomy): domain Eukaryota; kingdom Viridiplantae; phylum Streptophyta; class Magnoliopsida; order Lamiales; family Paulowniaceae; genus Paulownia; species Paulownia fortunei. The sequence goes on from CM033106.1 coordinate 13,081,488, forward strand.
GTACGATAAGTTTAGAGGACTAAACTCCTTTTAAGGAAGGTGGAGTGTAATGCCCTATTGTTAATAACTAATTAAATGAATTGGAATATAATTTAAATCAAGTATAGTTTTTGAACCAATAAATTGGTGGGTTAGGCCTTTATTTACAATTGTAGAATTATTAGGGTGACTGGCCATTAAGGAAAGAAATATGAGGACTTTATGAATAAATATATATAGTTATCTTATAACCCTATTAACATATAGCTTGCTTCATTGGAGCAGAAGAGGGCGGCGACTGCTAACTAATCCAAGTTCACAGGAGCGCGGATCAGTAAGCTAATACTATAACTCTCTCTAAATGAGTTCAATTGTGAATCGTCGTATGCATGTATTAAAATGATGCAAGCATTAATTGTAAAGGGAACAATTGTACATGGCTGTGGCAATTCAAAGAGAAATGAATTGGTTTCGGGCCAATCGGATTCAAGGCTTATGGAATTTTATAAGTATGTAATGCATTGTAGGGCAATGGTTTGCATCACTCTTACATCTACCAATTCATGAAGAATTCATATTTCGATTCCGACAACATGCATTCATTTATATTTGATGAATATAATGGAGTGTAGGGCATAGTGGAGTCGTATCACTTTTACATTTAATATGTTAGAACTACTATAAAAATATATGCATAATGAATAACGGACTTGGATTTATATTAGAATGTGTGATTTGCTAATTACGGTGGTTAGTAATCTTAGTTTTATGCTAAATTATGTTGGTGGAATAGGAGGAGTCAGTAGTTACATAATGAATTAACTAGAGTATTTAGGATAATCCCACTTGATCAAGTACTTGTTGAATTTACATTTCAAGACAATAATTATGGGTCTAACTAAATATATTAGATTGTAAGTTGGAGATGTTTACATTAATGGTGGAAGTTATTTTAAGTTGAATACAATCCAATAAATTATTATTAGACAAATTAAATTATATTTATTATCTTAAATTAATTTTATTCCTATACAAAGAATTTGGGAGTTATGGATATCAACTATTGAATTTGAGATAAGTGATCTTGCACTCTTCTGGTTATATATAACTCGTATATGTAGTATTTTTTATGTGCGTGTATAATATTTTACTATTTGAATCAAGTAAGCTTATATATGTATTGAATTGTAAAAAATATGAAAATGATTTGAGTTTTGTGAATTTTAAATAAGAAAATTGAGCATGTATTAAAATTTGATTTCAAGAATCTCGTGGTTTGTAAATGTGAGTATTGTGGAGGTATTTTTAAAATCCATTATTGAGATTTTATATTATTGACTATTTTGGAATAGACAATTGACACTTGATACTTGTTGGGATTTGAAAGTTTGGTCAGTGACCCAATGCAGGGGGTTAAGCCTGAACCAGTGACCCAATACCTGGGGGTTAAACCTCTACCACTGACCTAGTATAAGGGGGTTAAGCTTGTAGTAGAACCTAAGATAGGGGGGTTAAGCCTATCCATAACTATGGTTGTCTTATATATTTATTTTTGCATGGTGGATTTAATGTGGAGATTGATTGATTTTCTTAACTTCATGTTTCTTTTAACTTATTGTTTTATAATAGTGAATTATTAGCCTTTCTCTTTTGGAGCTTAACTGATAAAACAAATAGTTTTCATTGATTAAAAATATATTGTTACTTTTTGGCTTGCTTGATCCAACTAGTTGCATGTGAGGTTATTTATTGGGCCGTCATGCTCATGATTCTATTAAATTCTTTCCAGATATCGAGATTTAGTACATTGAAAGAATAACTCTTGGAGTACGAAGAAATCTATGAAACGAATTCAAACTTTTATTTTATTATTTTTTAATTAGTTGATAGAATGGGTTTATTATTGAAAATATATTATTTTCATGGACTCGGTAGTTGATTCTAGGTATAACTATGCATATATTTGGAGATGTTTATCGGATTTATTCTTATTTTAATAGGAGGATTGTTGATAAAATTCTGGGTGATTTTGTCGATGGATTACGTTGATTTACAATTTCATAATGATTTGAAGGTATAGATGCTCTATATTAATATTTAATGTTGAATTGTATTGAAACTATTGGGTTAGCTTGCAAGCTTGTGAGATGTTTTCAAGAGCTTTCGGTAGTTGTCATAGTCCGGAGGTTTGGGGTGTGACAATTATAGTAGTATCAGAGCCAACCCCAAGGATACTATCGGTGCGGGAGGCCAAACTAGATGTGTTCTGAGGACAATGCTGGATTATGAAGGCATGTGACAAGGACGTCGTATGTTAAATGGGGGGTGATTGTGATATTCCACATTAGTTGTGGTTTATAAGTGTACATAATGGACTCTTTTAGCAACTTGAGTAAATTATTTCGCAAAGCGATAATGAATGCGAAGTAGTTGTTAGCAGAGCCCCTTATACCAAATCTCACTTCTAGGCCCCTACTCTGTGGGCACGGGGCGTGATATAATTAAATTTAAGTGATGCTTCATTTAAGGTAAAAAAAATTATACTCGTCCTTATAATGAAGAGATGCAAGTATTGTCAATTCTTTTCAAAATTTTAAATTCTCATTTCTCACTATAGGAAAAAGGAAAAATAGCGATGAACAAGTTAGCGGCAAATTAGATATTTCATTGCTAAGTTTGATGTTTGTGATGATTTTTTTAAAATTTCATTGCAGACAATAGATCAGTCGATATGTTAGCGATGAAATATATATTTAGTTGCTAAAATCAATCTACAGTTAGTGATGCATCCTATGTATTCATCGCTAAGTTTTATATTTTGTGACACAACACACAACTTATCGGTAACTTTAATTTAATTTTATTTGTTTTTTTCTAATTTTAACAACGAGCTACCCAGTTTCGTCGCCAACGCTGTGAACAAAATTAAAAAAATTAATTAATTAAATTTTTGTTAGCGGCAAACTAAGAAATTCGTCTCTAACATAAACTTAATTTTGTCTTTTTAAATATTTGCGACGCAATAGAAAAATGTGGTTACTAAAATTAAGAAAAAGAAAAAAAATAAATTTAGGAATGAAATTCGATATTTCATCACTAACGTATGACTCAACAAGAAAAATATCCAATTATGTTGCTAATGTTAGCGACGAGGGTACCTCTCTTCATCGCTAACTTTAGAAAAAAAAAATTAATTTTTTTTCTACGTTATTGATGAACATGAGTAGTTTTGTTGATGTCGGGATTTATTCCTCTAACTCCCCTCCTCCCCAAATTTTTTGAAATCCCGTGATCCCTCTCGCTTCAATCTCTCTCTCTCTCTCTCTCTCTCTCTCTCTCCTTCAATCCGTTCTCTGCCCCTTCTCCGTTGCATCGCCACTGCCACCCATCCCCTTGCTCTACTCACCCTTAACCCCCGCCTCCCACAGCCAGCTCCGACACCTCCTCTCTACATTTTCTTTGCTTTTTGTGAGGTTTTAAGCACAGGTTTGCTGCTGCCCATGTGATAGCACTTTAATATGTTACTATGACTTATGAAAGTGAAAGCTCATTGCAATCAAATTTTATTCATAAAATTTCACAAACATGTTTCACATTCAGATAAGTCAATTTTTTTTTTCTTTCACTGCAGGAAAAATGTTGTTCTTAAAGAATTTCAAATGGCTAATCATATTATGTGCATAATTGAGAATTCTTTGCTATTAGAAGACAAGCATTTACTATTGTTAAATGATATCTATAAACGAGTATAAGTGATTTAGCGAAAGAATTTAAATGTGATTAGCTAAAGAACATGCAGCAAACTTGATTAGCATTCTATGTGGAAACTTTTTTCTTTCACTTTATGCTGATTGCAATTAGTTCTCCTTAAAATTAATAGCTTAAATATAATTTTCTGTGGGCCCTTCACCATCTTAGGAATACTTGGGAAGGGTCTTTTTGAATTAGAATTCTCATGTGGATAAATATTGAGTATTTGGTGATTAATTTTGAATCGGACTTTAAAATATGAGTTTTTGAATTGATTTATTTTTAATCTTTTTTTGCACATTCACATTAATTTGCACCCGAAAACAAGTATTTGAATTCAACTTTGTAAAGGAATTTTTTTTTTTTCGAAAATGAGTGTCCTATTACCTTAAACTTTCCTCAAAACTATGGTAAGAAAATTACTAACCACTATAAAAAGTATTAATTATTGAAAATCCTTTTCAATTATCTTGAAAAATAATCACATTCCCAATTTAATTATTTAAAATCCATTCCCAGTTATCTTCAAAATATTGTCACTGATAAATGAAATTGTACATCTTATTCAAACTAAAGGATTTCTGCAAGAGTTGGTTCATAAATTTGACAACAAAAAAAACATATGCTTCCATTTCTTTTCAAAATGCTTTTAGAATATAATGTGAGAAGTTATACTATTTTTCTCGACTTTCTAATTACTTTTGTGGATTCTAGTTTCTACTATTATTGACCCTAAAAATTGTGATTGTGTGCACATGTTATTTTATAAAGCAATTATTTTGCTCTATTTTCATGTGTTCATTTGATTAATTACGGTATTAGTATAATTCTGACGAGATGCAAAATGGTAAATTTAGATTAGAGAAGGTTAGTATCTAAGCAACAACTAATTTACCTTCACTTGATTAAAAGCTCTGGTGAGTTGGTATCACGAGATGATTTATAGTTTTGGAAAAAAAAAATTATTTTAGAAAATGAATATTTTTGGGAACTTTCCAAAAATAAAATTGAAGTGATAAATTTGGGATAGAGGAATGATTATATAAAATGGTGAAATTATAGTTTTATAGCCATATTTACTTGAATAAAAACTTCTATTAGAAACTTAGTTTCAATATTTTTAATTGACATTGATACACATTTGAGCAACATACTAGTAATTATCACTGGATTTCTACTATTGTGGTTCAGCTTTAAGAGCCTTATGCATGCAACACAGTACACATTCTATCTTAAGCATATAATATGTCTTGGCTTATCTCTAAATGAAATTAGAAAAACTGAACATTAATATCCATTTTTATTAATGGTTATGAATTTATAATACATGTTTTTCCAAATTTACGTATGTTCAAAACTTGGGCACTTGATATTGAAACTCTATTGTCAAATTAAGAATCTAGATATGGTGCATGGCATACAAACACACACACACACACACACACACGTTATCTCTACCATATTGTGAATATTGGATGATGCCCTATTTTTTGTATTGAAGGATTTGCCATCGCTTGGAATAAGTCGCTCAACCAACTTTGTATGATTGAGAATTTTTATGAGCAAGTCATGATCAGTCAAATTTTCATAACCAGTGTTATGAGGAAAGAAGCCAAGGTAGCTTATTCAACTGCTACAAGCAATCCCAACTTTTGCTGAAATTCCATTGGCATGAGGATACTATGTACTCTTGAGGGCATATGTGAGAAAGCATTCCCAAAATATTGTCCTAGAACATATATTTTGTACCAAAAACATTTTGTATATATATATGTGTGTGTGTGTCTTGGCTTATCTCTAAATGAAATTAGAAAAACTGAGCATGCATTGCACATGGTAAGATTTCGTAACTTCACAATTATATCCATCTTTATTGATTGTTATGAAATCCGTCGCAAATGCTTTTCAAATTTATATTTGTTCATATTGAAACTTTATTGTCAAGTTAAGAATCTATATGTAGTGCATGGCATGTGCACATACATTTTTATAAATATGTAAATTCATATATTTGTATCTTTTAAATATTATATTTTTGTTCTATTTTATGTATTGTAGGATGCACTAACAATTTTAATGGCTCCTCAAATATTTTTGTGCAATTGAGTATGTTATGAGCAAGTCATGATCAATCAAATTGAGTATGTTATGAGCAAGTCATGATCAATCAAATTTTCATGACCACTATTTGACATGGCCTGAGTCAAGGCAGCTTCTGAACTCCATTGGCATGCTGCTGATATACTCGAGACACTTGTAAAAAAGCATCCCAATATAGTTGTCCTTGTTGACTGAGTGTATGTAAAGTGGGTAATGGATAATGTTTTACAAAGCAAAATAAAAAATTCGTATAGGCTAGACAACCTATAAAGATGCTAACTTTAAGGTATTAATTCCTCTCACTATAGTGTAAATGGTTCTCAAAGAATTAACCTCCAGGATACAAAACCTATTTCTCAAAAATCCCAAAGTTACACTCCTTGGAATTTTTCTCAAGCAAAAATTACAAGTGTTTTATAAACTAGAAAGTTACAGAAAGAAAGGAAGAGAGAAAACCTCGAAGGGGAATTTTGCTGTTAAGTTGAAGCTTGCTACTGAGTTTGTGTTTTGCTGCTTAGTTTTTTTTTTTTTTTTGGTTAACTACTTTCTACAAAATAAATAGAAGTATTTACAAACTCCCAAATATTGTTTCGAAAGGTTGTAACTTTGCAGAGGGATGTATTTTCATGAAAAGACATCCGCTTGTTCAAAACTTAAATTGATTTAACTATTAAGGTGGTAGTTGAAAAATTATGCCCGCTAGAAACCAGCCGATTCAGCACCGGACTGGTTTCCTGCCTCTTCCCTTTTTCTTTTTCTTTTTTTCTTATAAATATATATATTATATATATATATATACAAATTTAAAACTATAAATCTATTTTGGTGTTTCCTCCATAATGAGGAGAAAGTTCTACAAGTTTGATTCAACTTTCCAAACTTGGACTTATTTATACACCAAAAAGAGTTTCAAAACTCAATGCAAAGACAATGCATGACAAGTGTATGAATATGTGGGTTTAGCTAAAAATGATGTTTTCAATGTGGAATGCAAGAATGCAACATAACAATCAATGTGGGACAATATTATTATATATAAATACATTAATATACACCAGTCCTATCACCCGAACCAAATAAATGTATTAGGACAACTTCATTGAAATATTTTTCTAAAAGTGACTCGAAGATTACTATAATATCTTCATGCCAGTTGAATATCAACAAAGGTTTGGATTACTTGTAGCAACTGCACAAGTTGTCTTGGCTTCTACATATCAAATATTTTTCAGGGATATTTAATTAGTCGCGAGGCTTATAAAAATTCATAGTGATAGGAAAATAGTTCAGTGAGTTGTTAAAAATAATGGTGCATTCTCCATTTCAAAAAATATGGTATCATCTGTATGCCTAATATGGAAATAAAAGATGAATATTTTACCACAATGTTGTCATCAAAAAAACCAACCATTGTTGCAAAATATTAAAGAACGTTGGAGTCTAACTAAATCAAGAGTATAGTTTAGCCTTAAATATTTCTATAGTTCACTTGGTTGTACAAAGGGAGCTAATTGTGCCTATCTACACACTACGCCATCCCCGCAAAAGGGTCAATAGTATTCCAGACGTTCAAAGTGTGAATGCCATGTCAAAATAATTTTTTCGTTTAATTTATGCACATATCAAATGTCGTCACTACAAAAAAGAGAATTTAGTAAAAAAATATTAAGTGATAATAAAAGAAAGTTATCAATAATTGTGTATATTGTGTGACAAGTTTTTATATTGTCATGATATTAATTTTCTGTCAAGAATTGTATTAATATTGTTACTATTGAAAATTAGTGACATATGTACAGTAACATAGTGAAATAAAAATTATCGTTATGATTTATGACATTAATAGTGACAACTTAAATACTAGTTTTTTTCATTGTTAAGTTTTTGAAAGCATTTTTTGTAGTGAAACAATATTTTATTTTTACATAATACATATATTAGCAAAATAATATTTTATTGTTACAAGTAGTCTTTTTTCTTCTAGTGCGTGTGGGACACGAGTTGGAGATATGTTCGTGCTGTCATGGTGTCCAAATGAGACGGGGTGATTTTCGAAGTGCTTGTTCTTTATAGCTTGTGACAAACAACAACAATTCAACAAACACACACCTATGCCATAAAGATTCTTATTATCTTTTCTTTCACAAATATTAGTTGTGTCTCTCTTATTTTACACATGATGAGCTTTTGTAGTTTCACATTCCAAGTTGGTGCATGTACTAAATCAAACAAGGGATAATTGATTACAATGAAAGATTTAGAAATCGTGCATGTTCGTACTATCATGGTGTCCGACATGACACGGGGTAATTGTTCGAAGTGCATATGCCATGTAGCTTGTGAATATGGACAACAATTCAACGAACAGACACCTATGCCACAAAGATTGCCTTATTATCTTCTCTTTCAAAAATATTAGTTGCCTCTCTTATTTTACACATGACGAGCTCTCCTAGTTTCACACTCCAAGTTGGTGCACGAACTAAATTAGGCAAGGGATAACTGATTACAATTAAGAATTTAGATGTCGTGCATGTGTGCACAATCACTACTCTTAGAAAGAATTTTTTGATTTGGGAAAGTAGGCGGCTTCTAGTAAGAATATATTTATGGGGCGGGAAAATGAATGAGTTTATTTAAAAATTTTAAACTTTCAGCAAGATTTTGAAAGATGTACATGCATTGATTTGATATTATGGGACCTTTACAGTCACAATGCATTGCAATGCGCTACAATATCGCATTCTGATTTTGGATATGACAATATAGCCTTGTAATACAAGATATTACAAATAGAAAATCAATGTTTTAAAAATATAATCGAACTGGCTGATTCGATCAATCCAACCGTGAACTGGTTGGTCCATTTGGGGGTAAAAAAATAAAAAATTCGATCAAATCGGTCAAAACTTTTTTTTTTTTTTTTAACTTTTATTTTTATTTTTTATTTTTTTAGGAATCTTAAACTTGGTATTTGGTTATATATATGTGGTTATTTAGATTTCGGGCTTTGTTAAATGTGTTTTTTAGTTGGTTACTTTTATTTTTTATCTTATACATAACAATTAATGAAAAATTATCTTATTACATTACCATGTTACATAATATAATAAAAATTTATAGTCAATTTTCATCAAACCGATTGAACCGATGGTTCAACCAGTATAATTGATTTAACCACTAACCGACAGCAAAATTAAATTGATCACTGATCCGATCATGAAAACAATGACATATTATACAAATTTCACATTTAAAATAAATTCCTTTGCACATGAATCACCCTGTATTAAATAACAAAACTCTTGAAAAGAAAAAATACCAAAAAAAATATTATTTTTTAGCAGATGAAGCATGTTATAAAGATGTGTGTATGATCCTCCCATATAAAAATATTTGCATCAAATCAAGTAGTTGTTGTTTTGTTCTCGACCTTTGCATTTATGGGATCATAAAACTGTTGGATCTGAAGGCTGACGAACTCCAAATCAAGTAAAATTTGCTATCTGTTGGCTACTGCATTGTTTTGGAAATGGGTGCTTCTGCAAATAGACTCTTTAAGGTTAAAAGAATAGGTTGGGATCCCAATCTCTTAAAAAGTGGTCGCATTCTCTCAATATCGCTTATACGACTTATCATCAAATTCATCTTCTACATATTCAGTGGATGATAGTAGTAAAAAAATATTCCAAGTTCTCAAAAATTATTGGACAAGGTGACCTATTTCTTAACACTTTTACTGAATCTAATTAAACACGCTTTTCTATCTTTAGCTCTAAGTTAAATTATCTTTGAATAAAACATAAAATACAAGTTTGGGATACCAAAGAAAAGGGCTAATTTGATAAAAGAAGAAGAGCGACAATATTATTGGACATTTTGTATCACTTCTTACTCCATCATCTTTACATTTTCTAACTGATGATCCTATGATATATAATATATCTCAAAATGAGACCAAAGTTGTTCCAAATCAGGTTCATGTACAAACAATTAAGAGCTTAGTATAGTAATATCAAATCTTCACACAAATAATCTTGATGCTCTTATACACTACAAGAAAAATATATTTTAGCAACGATATTTTTCGTCGCTAACAACCACATTTTTGTTGCTAAAATTGCCGCAATAAGACCGTCGTAAAAAAATTTGGCGACGAAAAACCACAATCCGTCGCTAAATTATAATATTTTCAAAAAATTATAAAAAGATTTTAAGCATACTAATAGAACTTCAACTCAAGTCTAAATGCTAGAGAGTATAATTCAGTAGTAGCCTCCGGATTTTTTTGATTTCTTAGCCTAAATATTTTATCCCTAAACCACTACAAAAATTGCTAATCGTGACATTGTAGAATGCAGGAAGAAGGATTTCTTGACGAAAGAATTTACAAATGTTCACTACACAAATATATATAACTATTACGAACTTAGTCAAAATTACAAAAAAATAGAATATAATTTGAAATCTTACTTTCTATATCGGTCGACTTCCTTACAATTATTGAGAATATACCAATGTACTTTCTTACGTAAAGAAAGAGGCAATTTATGATTTCGTTGGCTTCCCATCACTCTTACTTGTTGATTGAAAACACTTACAGTGAATAAAATGAGTTGAGTAGCATCTTTGTTACGTTCCGGCCTAGTAAATTTTGTTTCAATTTGGCTCATATACAAAGATGAGAAAGTTAATGCTTCATTGACAACATATCCCTCTGCAATAGATCTCTCTGGTCTTGCCATATTGTGAACATACTTCTTGAGTGTTCCCAAATACCGTTCAAATGGGTTCATCCATCGTGATGAAACAGATCCAGCTAATATGGCATCGCAGAGTAAATGAATTGTCAAGTGAACCATGTTAAAAAATGCCGAAGAAAATATTCTTTCCATCTTGCACAAAATGAATACTATGTCCTCCTCCATTTTTATCAAGTCTACAACATGTAAAGTTCTTGAAATTGTGCTACACATATCCTTTGGCAAAAACTTTCTTATGGTGATTGGAAGTAATATTTGTAAAAGGACATGACAGTCATGTGTCTTCAAGCCATATAATTTTCCATCATTCACATTCACATTCCTTGAGATATTTGCGGCATAACCATTGGGGAACTTCACAAATTTTAAAAACCGACAAAATTCACTCCTTTCTTCCAAAGTGAATGTGTAACTTGCATGTGGCTTACTGACTCTATCCCCAATCTTCTTTAGATGCAATTCACTCTTTATACCCATATCTTGCATATCTAACCAAGCTTTGACCGTGTCCTTCAACTTTCCATCTATACTCAACAATGTGCCAACCAAAGCATCACAAATGTTCTTTTCAATGTACATAACATCCAGATTATGCCTCAACTTTAAGCCTGACCAATAGTCTAACTTAAAGAAAATTAACTTTTTAACCCAATTTGTATCACTAACTGACCATCTTCTTTTAACGGTTACTGTAGGATCTTTACCAAAGGTCACTTTAGGCAGCACATCTAACTAAGTTAAAATCTGACTACCACTAAAAGTTCATGGCGGACCTTCACTTTCAAACTTCCCGTTGAAGCTCTTATTTTTACGCCATGAGTGCTTATCATGTAGGAATCGTCGATGGCCCGTGTAACATATTTTACTGCGCAATCTTTGACTCACAGTATCTTCAAGACATATAGGACATGCATTACAACCCTTAGTACTCCACCCAGACACTGTCCCATATGCTGGGAAGTCATGAATTGTCCACATAACAGCAGCATGTAATCGAAATATTCATTCTTTAGTTACATCATATGCTTCTATCCCCTCACTCCATGACTTCTTCAATTCATTGATTAAAGGACGCAAGTACACATCTATCTCTTTTCCAGGTGCCTTAGGCCCAGGAATTAAAAGAGACATAATCATGTACGATGGTTTCATCATTTTCCATAGGGGCAAATTATACGACACAAGTAAAACTGCCATATACTGTAAGCATTTGACATGTTTCCAAATGGATTAAAACCATCAGTTGCCAAGCCTAAACGAACATTAATAGAATCATCTGCAAATGTTTCTTGTAATTTGTCAAACTCTTTCCACGCTTCAGCATCAACTGGGTATCTCAGTACCTCGTCTATTTCAACCCTTTTTTCTTTATGCCATCTCATATCTCTTGCTATATGTTTCCACAAAAACAACCGCTTCAGTCTTGGATTCGAAGGAAAATATCGAAGGACTTTTTGAGGGATTTTTTTATTGTTCGCCTCATCATACTTAAATCGGGGCTCCTTACACGTCGAACATGTATCTTTGCCCTCGTGTTTATCCCAAAATAAGATACAATCATTTTTACAAGCATGTATAGATTCATATCCCAACCCTAACTCTCTTAACATTTTCTTAGCTTCATAATGAGAGCTTGGAATTGCATTCGGTTTCGAAAATGCTTCTCACAACAATTGAAGCAACATATTAAATGATTTATTACTCCAACCATTCAACACCTTCACATGCATTAATTTCACTAAGAAACTAAATGCAGAAAAATTAGTACAGCCGAAATATAACTCTCGATGTGCTTCTTCACACATTGATATATAACTTTCTCCCAACTCCTCTACAAATGGGTTCTCATTATTATCCTCCCATCGAACCCCACTACTACCAACAACTTCAGCATCCCTTAAGTCATTTAGCATATCAAAGAAAGTGTCATCTTCTTCATCGTCATTGACATATTCAACTTCATTAACGGGATCCATATCAACAATTGGTGTAGGTTTTCTCCATGAAAAGTCCACACTTTGTATAACTTAGAAATCCCCTATCTATAAAAGTATCCTCGAACATAATCCAAATTAAATTGATATAAATTTTCACACCTTCGACAAGGACAACGAATCTTCGATAACCCAAAGGTTGACATATAATTCTTTGCTACGTTCAAAAAATTATTTAAACCATTTATGTGTTCTGGACCACTTGATTCTGATTCTTTATCCAATTTTGATCCATAATTATACGACCTGTTGATGATAGTAATTAGATAATTGATTTGAAAGCATTCATGTTCATTAATGGCATGAATTGCTTTCACTTTTCCTTTCACTCTTTGGTAAGGGCCCTATCCCATTCAAGAACGTGTACTTATTTGTAGTTTTATAAGTATTACCACTTTGTTTCATGCACGTAAAAATTTCGACAGCATCTCCCCATAGTTGTCCAAGTACACATATTACAGTGTACTCGAAGAACAAAGGGAGATATGAACCAAAATAGTCGTACACGAGACAAATAACATACTAATAGAACCACAATTAAGTACATATTCTCAAACTGTCCAAATTGGACAATTCAAAAATTAACATCAAATTTTAAAATCATATAAGATTTTAAAATTTTTTGATGCTAAAACGGGGTCTAAGGTTTGTGAATGCATATGCATAGAAAGTCAAAATTAATTTATATGATGAAAGGTGATATTTTGTATTCTAATTGCATATAAAGAATACTCCACTTTTTACTTCAATTTTTTTATTT
>CM033106.1:13094933-13191214 GCA_019321725.1 Paulownia fortunei
CACTGATAACAGAAATAGTACATCTTATTCAAACCGAAGGATTTCTGCAAGAGTTGGTTCCTAAATTTGTCAACAAAAGAAACATATGCTTCCATTTTATTCATTGCTTTTAACATACAATGCAAGAAGTTATACTAGTTTTCTCGACTTTCTAATTACTTTTGTGGATTCTGGTCTCTTTTATTATTGACCCTAAAAAATGTGATTATGTGAATATTTTCATTTTTAAAGCAATAATTTTGCTCTGTTTTCATGTACTCATTAATTAGTTACATTTTAGTATATTTCTAATGAGATACAAAATGGTAAATTTGGATTACAGAAGGTTTATATCTAAGCAACAACTACTTTATCCTCGATTAAAAAAGCTCTTCTAAGTTGGTATCACGAGGCGATATATAGTTTTGAAAAAAAAAAATTATTTTAGAAAATGATTTTCTTTGGGAACTTTCCAAAAAAAATAAAGAAAATGGAGCAATAAATTTGGATAGAAGAAGGATTATATAAAATGCTGAAATTATAGTTTTACAACCATATGCACTTGATTCAAAACTTCTATTTGAAACTTAATTTCCATATTTGTAATTGACATTGATGCACAAATAAGCATGAGACTTGCAATTGTCACCGGACTTCTATTATTGGGGTTCAGCTTTAAAGCCATACGCGTGCAACACAGTACACATTCTATCTTAAGCATATAATAAGTCTCGACTTATCTCTAATTGAAATTTGAAAACTTCCCAAGCATTTTATGTGGTGAACTTTTTTAACTTGACAATAATATCCATTTTTATGGATTGTTATGAACTCATAATTCGTGTTTGTCCAATTTTTGGTGTGTTCAAAACTTGGCCACTCGATAATGAATCTCTAGTGTCAAATTAAGAATCTAGATGTGGTATATTGCATACACACACACACACACATTTTCTCTACCATATTGTGAATATTGGATGATGCCCTATTTTGTGTAGTGGAGGATTTGCCATCATTTGTAATAAGTCACTCAGCCAACTTTTTTCAATTGAGAATTTTTATGAGTTAGTCATGATCAATCAAATTTTCATAACCATTGTTTTGAGGAAAGAACAATGGCAGACGATGAGGCATGTTATAACCAGCATTATGATCCTCACATACATATGAAGATATGTTTGCGTGATATCAAGTGCTTCTTTTATTCTGATTAGTATTTGTGGCGTTACAAAACTATTTGATCGAATCTTTGAGAAATAAGATATGATTTGGACTTGGTTTTGTTTATATATGAAGCAAATGTAGAAAAGTTGTTTGGAAGTTGTCAATTTATTTCATTCTAAAATTTAGATTACTTTAGACGCTCTTCATACTTTTGTAATCTCTGTGATATAATTGAATTTAAGTGATGCTTTCGTTTAAGGTTAAAAAAAAAAGTTATACTCGTCCTTACAATGAAGAGATACATGTATTGTCAATTTTTTTCAAAAATTCAAATTCCCATTTCTCACTATAGGAAAAAAAAGGAAAATAGCGACGAACAAGTTAACGACGAAATAGATATTTCATCGCTACGTTTGATGTTTGTGATGATTTCTTAAAATTTCATTGCAAATATTAGATCAGTCAGCATGTTAACAACGAAACACATCTTTCGTCGCTAAAATCAATCTACAGTTAGCGATGCCTCCTAAGTATTCATCGCTAAGTGTTATATTTAGCGAAGCAACATATAACTCGTCGCTAACTTTAATTTAATTTTATTTCTTTTTTTTTATTTTTAGCAATGAGATACCTAGTTTCGTCGTCAATACTACAAACAAAATTAGAAAAAAAATAAAAGTAAATTTCTGTTAGTAGCGAATTGGGAAATTTGTTGCTAACATAAACTAAATTTTGTTTTTTTAAATGTTTGTGATGCAATAGAAGATTGTCATCGCTAAAATTAAGAAAAAGAAAAAAAAACAAAATTTAAATTTAGTGACATAATTTAATATTTCATCGCTAATGTATGACTTAGCGAGGAAAGTATTCATTTACGTTGCTAATGTTAGCGACGAGGATACCTCTCTCTGTTGCTAACTTTAAAAAAAATATAAAATTATTTTTTTTTCTACGTTAACGACGAACATGAGTAGTTACATCGCTAAAATATCAGGATTTATTTCGCAACCCCCCTTTTTCCCAAATTTTCTGAAATCCCTCTCTCTCTCTCTCCTTCAATCCGTTTCTCCGCCACCTTCTCTTTGCGTCGCCACCGCCACCCATCCCCTTGCTACTCACCTCAACCCCCGCCTCCCACAGCCAGCTCCGGCACCTCCCCTCCACCACCCATTGCCAGCTCCACCTCACAGCCACCGTCCACCATCCCAACCACTGATGGCTCCACCTCCACCGCCCAGCAGCACCACCGTGCACGTCCATTTAAACTGAGCAAGAAGGTATGACTCTGCATTTTCTTTGCTTTTTGTGGGGTTTTAAGCACAGGTTTGAAGCTGCCCCCTCCCGGTGATAGCACTTTAATATGTTATTATGACTTATGAAAGTGAAAGCTCATTACTATCAAATTTTATTTATAAAATTTCACCAACATGTTTCACATTCAGATAAGTCAATTTTTTTTCTTCATTGTTGGCAGAATGTTGTTCTTAAAGAATAGCTTCAAAAATTCATATGGCTAATCACATTATGTGCATAATTGAGAATTATTTGCTATTAGAAGACAAGCATTTGCTATTGTTTAATGATATCTACTAGCAGATATTTTCATAAATAATAAACAAGTGTAAGTGATTTGGCCAAAGAATTTAAACGTGATTAGCTAAAGAATATACAGGGCAGCAAACTTGATTAACATTCTACGTGGAAACTTTTTTCTTTCACTTTATGCTGATTGCAATTAGTTGTCCTTAAAATTAATAGATTAAATATAAATTTAAGTTGGCCCTTCTCCATCTTAGGAATGCTTGGGAAGGGTATTTTGGAATTAGAATTCCCATATGGATAAGTATTGAGTAGTTGGTGATTAATCTTGAATCAGACTTTTATATGAGTTTTTGAATTTATTTATTTTTTTCTAATCTTTTTTGCTCATTCACATTAATATGCACCCAAAAACAAGTATTTTGAATTCAACTTCGTAAAGGGACTTTTTGTTTCAAAACGGGGGTCCTATTAACTTATTCTTTCCTCAAAACTATGGTAAGAAAAATATTAACCACTATAAAAAGTATTAATTATTGAAAATCCATTACAATTATCTTGAAAAATAATTATATTCCGAAATTAATTATTGAAAATCCATTCTCAATTTATCTTCAAAATATTGTCAGTGATAAATGAAATTGTTCATCTTATTCAAACTGAAAGATTTCTGCACGAGTTGGTTCCTAAATTTGACAACAAAAAAAACATATGCTTCCATTTCTTTTCTAATTACTTCTGCGAATTCTAGTATCTACAATTGACCCTAAAAAATGTGATTGTGTGAACATTTTATTTTTTAAAGCAATAATTTTGCTCTATTTTCATGTGTTCATTTGATTAGTTATGGTATTAGTATAATTCTGACGAGATACAAAATAGTAAATTTGGATTAGAGAAGGTTAGTATTTAAGCAACAACTAGTTTACCTTGACTTAATTAAAAGCTCTTGTATGTTGGTATCACGAGACGATATATAATTTTGTAACCTCACAATTATATCCATCTTATGATTGTTATGAATCGACCACAATGTTTACTCATGTTATGTTAAACTTAGTCGATTAATATTGAAACTTTATTGTCAAATTAAGAATCTAGATGTAGTGCATGGCATGTGCATATATATGTATATAAATATGTATGTTTATGTATTTGTATCTTCTACGTATTAGGCATACTCGATGATGTTCTATTTTATATATTGGAGGACGTACTAATATTAGTAATGACTTCTAAACTATTTTTGTGAAATTGAGTAATTTATGATAAAGTCATGATCAATCAATTTTTTCTGATCACTGTTTAACATGGCCTGAGTCAAGGCAACTTGTGCAATTACTACAAATAATCACAACTTCTGAAATTCCATTGGAATGCTGATGATATACTCTTGAGGCACTTGAAAGAAAGCGTCCCAAGATAGTTGTCCTATCACAAGAACTAAATATATGTATTAGGACAACGTTTTTTGAAACATTTTTTCTGAAAGTGACTCAAGATTACTATAACATCTTCATGCCAATTGAATATAAGCACAAGTTTGGATTCCTTGTAGCAGCTGCACAAGTAGCCTTGACTTCATCTTGTCAATCATTCTTTAGGGAGATTTGATTGGCCATGACTTGCTCATAAAAATTCATAGTGATAGGAAATGGTTCAGTGAGTCGTTAAAAATGATAGTGCATTCTCTATTTCAAAAAAGATCGCATTATCTATATGCATAATATGAGAATTAAAGAAGAATATCTTACCATAATATTGTCATCAAAGAAACCAACCATTGCGCAAAATATTAAAGAACCTTTGAGTCTAACAAAATCAAGAGTATAGAGCAGCCTTAAAATATTTCTATATTTCACATTGTTGCACAAAGAGAGCTACTTGTGCCTATCTGAACACTATGTTATCACCGTAAAGAGTAAACAGTATTCGAGAGTTTCAAAGTGTAAAGATATAAAAATTCGATAGAGAGAGCCATTAGCCGTGTGGGTGCCGTGATGGACGCATTTGATGTCATAACTACAAAAAAATAGTAAAAAATGTTAAGTGATAATAATAAAAAGTTGTCAGTAAGTAATTTGCCCTTTATTTGGTAACAACATAGTGAAATTGACAAATTTGCAGGTTTGGCTTATGGCGAAATCAATCACCGTGTTGAAGTTGACAAATTGAAAAGGTTTTCATAATGATATTGTTTTTGACCCATCTTAAATTGCAATATAATTGAATCAACCTGAATCTATTCAATAAGCCCATTAAGAGCATCTTTGAACCTTTTACCCTTTGCCTTATTATTAGGCGAACAGGAACATGAATTGGATCCTTTCATGATGCTTCATTATTCTCATCATTAAATGGTGCGAACCTCGTTATCAAAAATGAGACCCGAATATCCATTACGGTATTTTTCCTGGGATCGTCTTAATTTAGACGCACAATCTTTTAAACAATGACCTTGACCTATTATCTATTAAAAAATATAAGAAACAAAGATATAAGAACTTTGCGTAGACGTCACGCTAAAAGATAGATGTGAAAGATTGGGAGTGATAGGTCAAGGATGAACGTCACAAAAAGAATCTTCTTAAGTTAAGAAAATAGTTCTTTGATAATTTTTTTATTTTATCATAATAATATTTTGTACAAGTTTAATAGTAACAAAAATTATGTTTAAGTTGTTACTTTTAACAATTAGTGACATATGTATAGTGACAATCTAGTGAAATAAAAATTATCACTATGATTTGTGACATCAATTTAAACACTAGTTTCTGTCATTGAAAGTTATTATTGTAGCAAAACAACACTTATTGTTACTTAATACATATCATAAGTGAAATTTTATATTATCGCTTAACATTTTGCCATTGGTAGTCTCTTTCTTGTAGTGCATGTCGGACACGGGTTGGAAACATATTCGTATTGGCATAGTGTCCAACATAAGGACAACAATTCTAGCTTTAGCTTGTAAATAAGGACAACAATTCAACAAGCACATACCTATGCCATAAATATTGTTTTATTATTTTCTCTTTCAAAAATATTAGTTGTGTCTCTCTTATTTTACACATGACGAGCTTCGTATTTTCACATTTTAAGTTGGTGCATCTACTAAATGAGGCAAGGGATAATTGATTACATTTAAGGATTTAGATCTCTTGCATGTGTACACAATCACTGGTCCTAGTAAGAATTTTTTGATCCACTAGGGAAAGTACGGTTGCTTCTACTAAGAATATTTTTATGGGGCGGTAAAATGAATGAGTTTATTTGAAAATTTAGAACTTTCAGCAATATTTTGAAAGATGTACATGTATTGATCTGATATTATGGGACCTTTGCAGTCACGATGCATTGTAATGCGCTGCCATATTACATTCCTATTTTGGGATACAACAATATAGCCATGTAATACATGATATAACAAATAGAAAATTATAATGTTTTAAAAATCGGATCGAATCGGCCAGTTCAATCGGTCCAACCACAAGCTGGTAGTCGGTCCAATCCGTTTGGGGGCAAAAAATCAAAATAATAAATATTGTCACTTATTTTTTGTTTTTTTAGGAATCTTCGATTTGATATTTTGTTATATGTATGTGGTTATTTGAATTTTGGACTTTGTTAATGTGTTTTTTATTTAGTTATTTAAAATTTTTACCTTATACATAATAATTAATGAATAATTAGTTTATTACATTATCATGCAATATAATATAATAATAAATAATAGTCAATTTTCAACAGATCGGTTGAATTGGTTTAGCTGGTTGAACCGCTGATCTGATTATAAAAATATTGAAAAATTATAAACTTTCACATTTAAAATAAATTCCTTTGCACGTGAATTGCCCAAGCCATTTTCTTGAAAAGAAAAATTAAACAAAAAAACAAAAAAACTTATTTTTGGCAGATGAATCATGTTATGAAGGTGCGTGTATGATCCTCCCATAGAAAAATGTTTGCATCAAATCAAGTAGTGTTTGTTTTGTTCTCGACGTTTACATTTCTGGCGACATAAAACTATTGGATCTGATGCCTTATGAACTCCAAATCAAGTAAAATTTGCTTATTTTAGGCTACTAGATTTGTTGGCAACTGCATTGTTTTGGAAATGGGTTCTTCTGTGAATAAACTCTTTAAATTAAGAAGAATAGGTTGAGATCGCAATGTTTAAAAAAGTGGTCTTGATCTCTCAATATCGCTTATGCTGCTTATCATCAAATTTATCTTGTACATATTCAGTGGGTGGTAGTAGTAAAAAATATTCCAAGTTCCTAAAAATTATTGGTAAATGTGACCTATTTCTTAACACTTTTACTGAATTTAATTAACCAAGTTTTTCTATCTGTAGCTCTAACTTAAATCTATCTTTGAATAAAACATAAAAATACAAGTATGGGGTATCAAAGAAAAGGGCTAATTTGACAAAAGAAAAAGAGCGACAATTTTATTGGATGTTTTATGTCACTTCTTACTCCATCATCTTTACATTTTCTAATTATCTAATGATACATAATATATCTCGAAACGAAATAAAAGTTGTTCCAAATCAAGTTCATGTACAAACACTTGCGAGCTTAACATAGTACTATCAAATCCTCACACAAGTAATAATGATGTTCTTATACCTGCCAAGTGAATCTAGATTGTTAATTATTTGCACTAACTTCTCACTTCTATGATCTGTAAGTATTTCTTGATTTAGAAACTAAGCATGGCATTTTACATTAATGTAATCACAACTTAAAGGATAGAAACAAATGTCCCAAGAAATGTAATGCCATATGAAAGTACAAATTTTAACCGTTAAACTGGGAAAGTGAAAAATTCCATGTCGAAAAAGTTATAGATATTGTAAGTTGTCACCACCTTCATCCTAAAGTACAAGCATTTGATGCATGTATCATTTCCTATTAAATAATAGAATTCACAAAAAGCAAATAAAAATTTTCTTGTTGATAGCTGATGAGGGTTAGGATAGGCCTACACTACGACTCTGAGATTTTGAATTTTTTTCTCAAAAGTAAATTAATTGTATTAATTTGAATGATAACCTATATATCCCATTGCTTTGTGAGACTAATTATGCATTAATTAATTCGTAGAGAGGGAGGAAATAACTTTTCTTACCCCATTTGGTGGAAAAGGTTCACTTTAAGGACAAATGTATCTCTCTTATTTTTCCTATATGAGCTTGGATATCCAATATCCTTTTTCCATGCCTAGACTTAAATTAATTAAATTAAGTTTAATTGATTGATCCAATCAATCATTTAATTTTTTTAGTGGATATGTCCTAATTTAATAGACCTAATTAATTGATCTTATCAATTAAATAATTAATCCAATTTTTGAATTGATTATAGCCCAATAAATTAATAACCAATCAAGGATAAATTAATTAGACTCAAAATAAATTAATTGGTCAAATCAATTAATTCCATCTCCAATTGGACTTGACCTAATTAATTAGGTCCAATTAATAAATTCAGCTCTAGATGGGTTTAAAACCCAATGAATTAATTAATTCATCAATCCAATTCTTCGATTAAATTCTTTTAAATCAAATGAACTTATATCTTAGGATTAATCCACATTAATTCTGAGATATTTATAAATCATGGTCAAGGTCTAGCAATATGACATGAAAAACTAGATACAGGTGAATTTGAAAATGAACATTTTCAATTACGATTGTCATGCCAGTATGGTACTTCATTATCTAATGTCTGGAGTGGGCTTAGGGCATGAAATTACTAGTTGAAGTACTACTAGCCCAAAATCTATATACCCATTCCTAGTATATAATTCAATGAAGAAATTGGGAAATTCCTTTTCCAATTGTCATCCTACTTTGACCAAAGAATTTCTAAGTCATGGTGATGACTCTTTTGTTAGCACTTGCAATCTCTATACATCATTAAACCAAATAATAATTCAAAGTACAAGCAACAATGCACAATGTTAACATTACATTTCAATTTAAAGGACTACTATTGCACAATTATAACACAAAAAAATTCCATTTTCGACAATTACTATTTTCAATTAGGAATTTCTTAGAAAGGTTGTTCAATAAACTTTTTCTCCAACATGCACTTACATACATACACTATTGCTACCATACCAAAGCCCATAAAACAGGACATTCTCCTAATTGAGCCTGCATCATATTCTTATTGATATCCCATCTCAATAATTTTATGACTTGAAACTTATTTTGGATCACAACCACATATACATTAAAGGATCATAATTAATTATGATTTCATCATAATTAATTATAATTTAATTAGTTGGCATTGATTGACAATTTTGTTACCTTATACAAGAATTAATTAATTTGATTGATTTATCTTCTATGGATTAATTGTCTAGTTTATCTTGTGCAGATTTGGTTAGATTCCATTAATGGGAAGATTTTATTTACAAAGATAAGTTGGGATCTTTTTTTGATAAGGAAAGGATCTTGATATATCTTGTATTATTCTATACAACGTATCTAGACACTTTTGAACTGGAGAATCGAACTTAATTGATGTTGCATATATACCCAAAAAGTTGAAGACTTAATGCACGACTTTTGAGAATAGGAGTGGGTGGCTTTAAGCTTTTGAATTACTCTCGTGTTTTATGATTCACTCTTTAGGAGAAGAGGATGAGCCTTTTGGGAGATAGGCGTAATTCTTCAGGAGAAGAATTTGAAGATCTTCAGGAGAAGGTCAGTCTATTGTCTAAAAGGATTTTAGTATTGAAGGGAGTTTAATAGTGCAGACTTAAAAATCAAGACGATCTTGGTGAAGTGTTACTAACTGATTTGTTCAAAAACGGCGTCATTATTAAAGAGAGAGTCTTTATATTTTGAATAAGTCCAAGTATTGTAACTGTAATTTGAATTAGTGAAGTATTCATTACAGGTGGTGGTCTCGTGCATGTAGAGTACAATTATACTTGAAGCACGTAAAATTTTTGTGTGTCATTTACTTTACTGTCATTTACTTATTGCAACAAACTGTACAATAATTGAATATGATTAACTAGTAAAGTTGGTAATAACATGAAAATAGATCTAACAATTGGTATCAGAGCTAGTCACTAGATATATTTAGTGAGGTTTTGGGAACTGATCTATTTAATTGCAAGAATAGACCATCTTCACGAAGGAGGCTCTACTACTCGACCACCACTGTTGGAAGGAACAAATTACACATACTGGAAGGCAAAGATGCAAGCCTTCATTAAATCTGTGGATGAGTAGACTTGGCGTGCTGTTGTAACAGGTTGGGAACATCCGGTGATGATAAATGAGTAAAAAGATGAGGTTCTTAAGCCAGAAGATCAATGGAACACCGAGGAAGAAAAAATTGCAAATTACAACTCAAAGGCCTTGAATGCAATTTTTAGTGCGGTTGATGCTAATCAATTTAAATTGATTGCAACATGTGAGAGTGCAAAGGAGGCTTGGACAACTCTTCAAACTACCTATAAAGGAACTGCAATAGTAAAAAGGTCAAAACTCCAAATTTTGGCCTCAAGATTTGAAGATCTAAGAATGGAGGAGAGTGAGACAATTGCCACCTTCAATGCAAAGCTATGTGGCATAGCAAATAAAGCTCAAGCACTTGGAAAAAAATATTCAAACTTTAAACTTATGCGTAAAGCTTTGAGGTCACTACCAAAGAGGTTTGCATACAAGGTCACCGCCATTGATAAAACCCGTGATATTGAAAACATGAAACTAGATAAGTTGATGGGCTCCTTATAAACATTTGAACAAAATCTCAATCACAATAGGAGAGACAGGTAAGAATGTTGCTTTTCAAACTAAAGTTCTAAAATCAACGTCAGAACCAGTAGATGATAATGGCATATCAGAATCTGTGGCTCTTTTGACAAAGAACTTTGGAAAATTCCTCAGAGAGATGAACACAAAGTTGTACAAGCCAAAGTCTGGTAAGCCCTCTAATTTACAAAAAGATGAAACTATTTTTAACTCTTCAGATGTCATGAAAGGAAGAAGAATTCAGTACCGTGAATGTGAAGGGTTGGGCACGTACTAGCAAAGTGTGCTAATACTCTCAAATGAATGGGCAAGTCTCTGAATACTGCCTGGAGTGGCGAAAAATCTGAGGAAAGTCAGGAAAAAGATGAAGAAGTATATTTGAGAAAGCATGTGGCACTCAGCTGTAAGATGACCAATACTTATCGTGAACATGTTGCAACAAGTCACAGGTATGTTCCAACAGTTTAGTGTAATACAACATGCTTGGCCTTGTCTACTATTACACGTAAAAATATCTACATAATTCAGATTCAGAAATTGATAGTGATGAGGATGAGCCCAGTTTTGAGGATATTAATAAAATATTTCAAAAGTGGCTTTAGATATGCAAAATCAACAAGTCACTTGAGGAACAAATGACTGAACTAACCAAGGAATAGGAGTTGATGAAAGTAGAAATACTTCAACTTACAAACCTTGTTGCTGAAAAGGATAGAAAAAACCAAGAAACAAAGAATGAATTATTTCATACTCAAAAGATGATGAAGCTCGACTCTGGTATGAAAAACCTAGATGAAATACTTTCCATTTGTAAACCATGCAGTGATCATCACGATTTGGGATACACTGGTGAGTCTTCAACTTCAAAAATTATTTTTGTAAAGGAAACAAAATATTTTCAGTCCATCTTTGATAAAAGTAAAAACCTATTTTTTAAAAGCTAAAGCCAAAAAGGTTTATTTCTATATGTCATTTCTGTAATCTACCTGGACATATTCGACCAAGATGTTTTAGGTTTAAAAAGGCCCTAAGAAATAGCCTTGAGAAATGGTATGCATTTGGGTTCACCTGCTTCCGCAATGTTGCAACAAACTCCTAAGATCAAAATTGACTTGAAAAATAAATCTAAAAGCAGAATCTAGATTAGAAAATCAGATCTTAGAGCATTTGTTGTAGATATTTCTCTAAAAGCTTGTACTAATGACTCTTTGTATTTTGATAGTGGATATTCCTTACATATGACAGGTGACAAGGAAAAATTGAAAGGCTATCAAAGTGTGAATGAAGGACATGTTACCTTTGGAGATGGTAAAAAAGGACGTATTCTTGGAAAATGAGTACTCAATGTTAAAGGACTGCCAAAACTTAAGAAAGTACTTCATGTAGAAGGTCTAAAGGCAAATCTGATCAGCATTAGCCAACTTTGTGATCAGAATCTCTTTGCTAGGTTCAATAAGGATAAATGCCAGGTATTTGATGAAACCGACAGGTGCGTACTAATTGGTTCTCATTCAACTGATAACTGTTATATGTTGCAATAACCTCATGTATACCACAACATAAAAATTGATGAGACTAATTTGTGGCACAAAAATTAGGGTATTTGAATTTCAAAAATCTGACTGAGATTGTAAATACAGGAATTGTGCTAGCAGTGCCAAAACTAAACAAAAAAAATCTAGGAGTGTGTGAAGCATGTTAGCTTGGTAAACAAAAGAAAGGTACACATAAGGTGTTGCAACACATTAATATATCACACACTTTAGAACTTATTCACATGGAACTTATGGGACCCGTGCAAGTTGAAAGTTTAGGAGGAAAAAGGTATGTGCTTGTGTGTGTTGATGATTTTTCTAGATTTACTTGGGTAGAATTTTATTAGAGAAAAATCAAATACCTTTCAAGTGTTCAATATGTCAAAAATTATTAAATGAAAGGGATAACAATATTGGTAAGATAGTTAGAATTAAAAGTGATCATGGTAAAGTATTTGAAAATATTGTCTTCACCAATTTTGGTGAAAAATTTGGAATTGCACATGAGTTTTCGACTACAAAAACCCCACAACAAAATGGTATTGTGGAAAGGAAATACAAAACACTTCAAGAAATGGCCAGGGTAAAGCTGGATTCCCAAGAAGTAGCCATCGATTTTTAGGCAGAAGCAATTAGTACTGCATACTATACCACCAATAGGTTGTAATTGAGACCAGGTACTAAGAAAACCCCATATGAGATTTGGAAAGATAAAAAGCCCAATCTTAGGTACTTTCATGTTTTTGGTTGTTTATGCTATATGTTAAATGATCGTGAACAGTTAAGAAAATTTGATGCTAAGAGTGATATGGGGATGTTTCTTGGTTATTCCTTAAACAGTAGGGAATATCGTGTCTTTAACATAAGAACCTACCCTGTCATGAAATCCTCAAATGTAGTTATTGATGGTTTTCATATTTCTGCAGGATTTATAATTGAAGAAGGAATTCTCATATTCAGTATGGAAACATAAATTGAACAAAATGACGTTCAAGGCAACACTGAAGTTGTTGCAACAACTGAGAACAATGTTGTAACAAATATAACTAGACTGGGGCAAAAAAGATAACAGTACTATAACAACTCATAAGGAACCCTCAATCAGAGTTCAGAAGAATCACCCTACTAATTAGATCATAGGGTCCCTCATTGAAGGTAGGCGAACAAGGGAAAAGTCTAAGGTAAGCTACCAAGATATGGTAAGATTTGTGTGTTTCACCTCTTCAATAGAACTCAAGAATGTAAAAGAAGCTTTACTTGATGAATTTTGGATTATTGCTATGCAAGAAGAGCTAGAATAATTTGATAGGAATGATGTGTGGAAACTTATACCTAGACCAGAACATGCTAATGTAATAGGAACCAAATGAATTTTTAAGAATAAAACTGTTGAATTTGGTAATATTACAAGAAATAAGGCTACGTTGTTATACTCAAGTAGAAGGCATTGATTTTGATGAAACAATTACACTTGTTGCTGGGCTAGAATCAATTCGGTTGCTTTTAGCAATAGCATGTTTGTTGGGGTTCAAACTATTTCAAATGGATGTAAAAAGTATTTTTCTAAATGGAGTTCTAAATGAAGAAGTTTTTATTGAGCAACCAAAAGGTTTTGAGGATCCACATTTTTCTAACTATGTTTTCAAGTTGAAAAAGGCTCTTTATGGTTTGAAACAAGCTCCAAGAGCTTGGTATGAAAGACTAACTAATTTTTTGGTTGAAAAGGGATACAAGAGAGGGGGAGTAGATAAAACCTTATTTATCAAAAGATTTAACCATGATTTAATCATTGCACAAATCTATGTTGATGATATTATTTTTAGGTCTACTTCACAACTCAAAATTGATGAATTTGTTAGTCAAATGTCCCATGAATTTGAAATGAGTATGGTTGGTAAAGTTAACTATTTTTTAGGATTGCAAATGAAACAACTTAAAGACGGTATGTTCATTTCTCAATCTAAATATGCAAAAAATCTAGTTAAGGGATTTGGACTTAAAAACACCAAACCTTTGAAAACTCCTATGGGAACAAATGAAAAGTTGTCAAAAGATGAAGAGGGAATTCCAGTTAAACTAAGTCTTTATATAAAGCATGATAGGTAGTTTGTTATATCTTACTGCTAGTAGGCTAGATATTTATTTCAGTGTTAGAGTTTGTGCTAGATATCAAGCCAATCCAAAAGAATCTCATTTAAGTGTTGTAAAATGTATTATAAGGTATGTTAATGGTATTGCTAATTTTGGAATTTGGTATTCAAAAGATACTAACTCAACACTTGTAGGTTTTAGTGATGTAGATTGGGCTGGAGATGTTGACAATCGAAAGAGCACAACTGGAGGATATTTTTATTTGGGAAATAACCTGATTTTGTGGTACAACAAAAAATAAAATTGCATTTCATTATCAACAGTAGAAGCTGAATACATTGCTGCTCTCAATTGCTTTAGATGAAACAGATGCTTGAAAACTATATTATTGAACATGAAAGTTTATATATCTATTGTGATTATTCTAGTGCAATTAACATATCCAAAAACCCTATTCAACATTCTAGGACTAAGCATATAGATATTCGTCATCATTTTATTAGGGATTTGGTCGAAAAGAAAACTGTGGTGATTGACTATGTTGCAACAAAGAAACACTTGCTGACATATTTACCAAACCTCTAGATGCACTTCGTTTTGATTATTTGAGAAAGCTCTAGGAATCTATGTGATCTAATTGCATGAACATTCAGAAGAAAAGGGATTTTGTTGCAACCATATTGCTTGTATCATCATCTATGCATATTGCAACAATTTAATAGTTATTAAAACATCTTTTGTATAACATGATAGGAACTGCATTAGGCATTCTGCATTTATTCAACATGCGTTTTAAATGATTAAATTTTGAAGTCTTGGTCTATTAAATCTCATTAGATCATAATTGCAGTCTAAAATTTTTCTTAACATTTTACCAAAAAGTTCCTCTATATTATGCTTATTTGGAGGCCTTTGACAGAAAAATCTACCTATCCAATGGTGTGGAGCTAGCCAAGTAAAAAATTTTAAATGTGAAAAGAGCTACAATTGGAATAGAGTAAAAGCTACTGACTAAATCCAATTCAAAATATGAGAGAAAAGAACATTTATAAATAAAAAATTTTTTTGAAATAAATGTCTCTCTCAAATTATGTTAGGAATTAAATTTACAATGTAATCAAAATTTTATTTTGTAGGTATGGTTGAAGAGATTCTCAGACTTTGAGACATACATATTTGATTTTTTAAAATATATGACACATTTTACTATGTCAAAAATCATGCATTTTTAAAGATTCTGATTTTATAGGCATTTATTAGGAATGTATGTGTGTGCAAAAATATATCTCAAGAGATTTGGATAAATATGGAAGTCATTTAAAATTATCCGCTGCAACAGAATCTACCCACATATTTGATTTTTGAAAATTTCCCTAATTTTATATTTGATTTGATATTGATTGCAAATAAAAGTCTGTTTCTAGGGAACTTACCAAACTAGGGAGACTGTTGAGCAGCTACACAGAACTCGGAGTAGGAATTAATAAATTAGGGCTTTGGGAGTTGTTGTGACACTCAAATATCTGAACCCTAATTTCTCTGTTATCTTTTTGATTTTCTCTATTTCGTCTTCAACCTCCCATGTGCTTTATTTTTTTTCTTTTTCATATTTCATACCTCAATCATGGTGAAAACCAAAGCAAGCTCTAAAAGGGGAGATCTTCACATAAGGGCGGACACAAATCCAACACGAGAAATGAAAGTTCCTCATTTGGTCTTAGACACTCGATGTAACCTAGTGCTGAACTAGAGCACCCTCTTCCTCTTGCAATGTACAACGTAGTCATGGCAGATTCTACTATACCGATTGTACTGCCATGGTATAAAGAGTTTGTGACAAATGATCCTGTTGAGGATGAATCCATGGTGACGGATGATGGAGCTCGAGTTGGTACCCAAATGCGAGGGAATGAGATAGTATTACTTGGTGAAAGTATAGATCCAATCGAAGACATATCTGATGTCCCGATGGATTTTTCTTAAACTGAAACTGATATTGCTCAGTTTCTGATGTTGGGAACCCATGGAAGTCCACTAGTTGCAACATCGGAATAATTCCCTCATCCTGTTACAACAGAACCTGAGAAAGAGCCTGTTCAGCCACCTCCAAAACCTGCATCCTCAACCCACACTGGTGGACCACATGCTTATCCATCTTTGTTTTTTGGGTTTTCATGACCACTGGAACTTCCTACAATTAATAAAGACAAAAAGAAAGTGCTTGATGACAATCCACTGTATGACCCCGAGGAGAAAACTCAGCGAACTGTGCTCCAACGATCGTCAAGGCTGAACAAGAATGCTCAAGTTGTAGACACTTCAAATTCTAAATCAGATTCTAGTCATAAAGGTGCTCCTCAAACTGACTTTGCTAAGAAAAAGGTTGAGTATGATTCCCCTTATGAGATAAGTCATTCTTTATCTTCTCTTTTTTATTCATTGGAGAATAAAAAATTCAGGAAAGAAGTGTCTAAATGAAAGATTCACTCTAAAAAAATTATTGATTGGTTGCAACATGAAAAATTGGGAATTGTTGATTTGTTGAAATAAATGGGACTGTTGGGAACAATTACTAAACCTGCACCTTATGTGAGAGTAGTAGTCCATGAATTTTATGCTAACCTGTCAGAAAAGGTTAAGAATGTTGATTCACATAGTCTTGGAAAGGTTTTATTCTCAACCAAGTGTATAGTTTTTTGCCTTAAGTTATCAATCAGTTTTATGGTTCATTTGATCACGAATATATGGCATTCCCGGAGGATTTTGGGATGATTACTTCTAAATTATCAGGTGGACAAGTTACTACATGGCTTGATACCTCTGTTATACCTATTGCTAAACTCACCTTGAAATATGCTTTGCTGCACAAGATAGGTATCAATAATTAGACACCCCATCTTGAACACTACTGCTATTGTGAAGGAGCAAGCCACTATTCTGTTATGCATTAGCACAGGCTTTCCTATCAACGTAGGAAAACTGATCTTTGACATTGTTATTCGGCATACCAATCACAAAGGTATTCTTCCATTTTCTTATCTCATCTACTGGTTGTTGCAATCCCAATAACTCAAAAAGAAACTCATCAAGACATTAGACCTTCTGTAGAAGAAGATCGCTTTCTCCTCTAAGCTACTAAGTGGAACTCATCCTGATGATCTTAAATAGAAGGCAAAAGGAAAGACACAACTGGACAAGGAAAGTTCCAACACTGCCTTTGTTGCAACAACTGTCCTGTCGGGCTTCCTCCAGCATATTGAAGAGGAACTTAAAGAGACCAGTCAACAGATATTATTCTATCAAACCAAGGAAAAGAGGTTAACCTCTTTGGTAACATTTCTCCATGCCTCCCATTTGGTTGTTTCTAATGATTCAAGTGCTACTGCTGAAGATTCAACTGTGAATGTTCCTCCTTCACCATCAATTGGTCAAAAAGGAGGAGTAGTCGATGCAGCCGATGTCGATGCTGACGTTGCTGCTGACACAGAGGAAAAAGATTATGCTGAAAATGAATCAGAAACTTTTTAAACTACTTAGAATGTTTTTGATATTTTATAAAGATGTTTTAAGACTGAGTAGTTGGTAGGATATTTGTTTGGATGTTTATGAACTTAACTGTCTTGAGTATTAGGATTGCGAATGTTGTTTTCCAAAAATTCCTATATTTTCTACTGGGAGAGAATGAAGTTGGTTGAAATAGCAAAATTGGTTTGTTTCAACAGTATGCTGGCTTAGCAGAATTCTTGATCTTAAGGGAAGTTGTTTTACTTTGATAAATCTTGAATTCAGAGAGAGCTAATATGTGTTTTGACCAATCAATGCCAAAGGGGGAGATTGGAAGGATTATAATTGATTATGATGAAATCATAATTAATTATGATTTAATTAATTGTGATGAAATCATAATTAATTATGATTTAATTAATTGGCATTGATTGGCAATTTTATTAACTTGCACAATAATTAATTGATTTGATTGATTTACCTTCTATGGATTAATTATCTAGTTTATCTTATGCAGATTTGGTTCAATTCTATTGATGGGAAGATTTTATTTACAAAGATAAGTTGAGATCTTTTTCTGATAAGGAAAGAATCTTGATATATCTTATAGTATTCTATACAACGTATCTAGATACTTTTGAAGTGGAAATTCGAAGTTAATTAATGTTGCAAAATTACCCAAAGATTGAAGACTCAATGCATGCCTTTGGAGAATAGGAGTGGACGGCTTCAAGCTTTGGAATTACTCTCGTGTTTTATGATTCACTTTTCGGGAGAAGAATGTGAGCCCTTTGGGAGATAAGCGTAATTATTTGGGAGAAGAATTTGAAGATCTTTGGGAGAAGGTCGGTCTGCTGTCTGAAGGGATTTCAGCATTGAAGGGAGTTCAATAGTGCAGACTTAAAAGTCGAGGGGATCTTGCTGAAGTTTCACTAATTGATTTGTTCAAGAATGGCGTCATTAGTGAAGAGAGAGCCTTTATATTTTGAATAAGTTACAGTATTGTAACTGTAATCTGAATTAGTGAAGTATTCATTACAGGTGGTGGCCTTGTGCATTTAGAGTACATTTGTACTTGAAGTACGTAAAAAGTCATTTACTTGTTGCAACAAACTGTACAACAATTGAATCTGATTAATAAGTAAAGTTGGTAATAGCACGAAAATATATAACAAACATATTTCATGATTGCTATCAAATACGCAATTATGTCCTTTAGCTAAATGTGACCCAGGAGATTTCATATAAATTTATTAAATAAAGTTGAATAATATCAATGAACAAGAATGATTACTATGACAGTTATGTACTTGAGTTTATGATTGTCCACATATAGAAGGCTCGTTGGCATCAAGTTGAGTGTTTCTTATGGTCTAGTCCTTTGCATTTCTGGCATCATAATTGATCTTATGTATGACGAACTGCTCTTAAGAATCATTTTAACTCTGCTGGTTTTGGGGTACTAGATCTGTTGGCTTCAAGTTTGATTGTTTTTGAAATCTTATACTAGTTGGCTTGACTTGAGAAGACTTCAGCCGCTGAATTAAGGCAGTGATAGTGTTGGTGGAGGTACATGGGTGAAATTTGTTTGGGTGGGGTGGAAAGCAACAAGAACTTTCTATGTTTAACAAAAAAGGACAACTTGACTTATTCCTAACCAAGTTTATTGCATTTAATTAGCCACACTTTGTTGTGTTCATTCATAAGTTAATTGAATCTGGGAAATAAAATAATACCTAGTAAAAGAAGAACATTAAAAAAACACAAGTCTGTTGCCAAAAAAATTGACTAATTTGGCAAAAGAAGAAGAGCGCTAAATATATTGAGACTCAGCTCCTTCTATTTACATTATTTTTTTCCTTATGATTGTTTGAAGGATCAATTATGAAATAAACAAGATTAGATTCATCATTTTCTTAAACTGGTGTTTGGTTATTATATTTCAAAGATGACTTTTTGATATGCATTTGATTTTGAAGCACTAATAAATAAATGTCCTTGAAAGGCTTCTTACGATTTTTCACTTACCAAAAGCCATGTTGGTGAACATTTTAGTTTTTCCTTTATTTTTTACCTATTTGTATTTGATTTCAGTGAAAACAAAAGTTTAAAGTGTGAATTTTTTTATTCAAATATTCATAACCTAACCAAACAGCTCAATGGATTATAAGGGTGAGTAAATAAATTTTCTAATTTAATCTGAAGAATAATATAAACTAAACATGCACTAAAGTTAAAAGTAGAAGAAGAGTTAAAAGGACAGTTCGTTGTTTATATCACTTCGTACTTCGTCATCCTTTTGTAGTTATCTTTTACTCATATGATGCAATATAATATTTCATAGTTAGTTGCACTTTCGATTATTCTCACTACAAGAAAACATGAAAATAGCGATGAAATCTTAGTAACGACAGTATCATTTCGTCGCCAAGTCAAATATTAATGACGAAAAAATTATAAGTCATCTAAAATAATTAAAAAAAAATTAATTAGATTTTTCGTACGTAGACTTAGCGGCGAAATATAATATGCTGCAGCTAATATTTAGCGATGATAAATAATTTCGCCGCTAAAACTGATTTTACCGACGATAACTTATAACTTCATCACTAAATATTAAGAGAAAAAAATTATATTACTTTTAGCGACGAAATTTTACATTTCGTTGCTAACAATAATTTTTTTCCTAGTATCTTAGCGACGATGTTTCTCAATTCACTGCTAAGTTAATACTTAGAGATGACTTTTTATGATTTCATCGCTAAGTATTATCTTTAGTGACGACATGCTCGTGTTGTTGCTAAAACAAAAGTATGTTTATATTTATATATTTTAATTTTGGCGTCGACGTGAAAATATTTCGCCGCTAAGATGATACGTAGCGATGATGTTTTACTTAGTCGTTGCTAAGTTTTACCTATAAAATTAATTTTGTATACATATATATATATATATTTTAATTTTAGCGACGATGTTAAAATATTTCACCGCTAAGATGATATTTAGCGATGACGAGTTTTATTTCGCCGCTAAGTTTAGTGGCGAAAGTTAATTTTTTCGTCGTTAAGTTTGGTATTTTAGTACCTGGCAAATCGAGCTTCTCCTTCCCCCATTTCAGAAATAATTTGCAGAAAAAGCCCTAGCCCCTAAATCGTTAATTCCTCAAGTCCACCGTCGATCACCTTCGTCAAGCTACTATTTGTTCTTCCATGGTCAGTCGTCGCCATCGCCATCTTTTTTTTTGTCTCTTCAATTACTTCTTGCCGTAGAGCCACCGCGCGCGTTATTCCTCATTCTTCAGCTCCGGCACCGACGCCACCCTTGTTTGCATCTCTTTTTAGGTAAAGTTTGTATTTAATCCTTAAATGGTTTTGGTTGTTTTGAATTTTAGTTTTTGTATTTCTAGCTCATTGTTTAGTTGATACCCTCAAACCTCAATAATACCAACTTAAACCCTCTCTAATGAAGGTTCTAAGCAAAAACCTGAGATTAATATTTAAAAGGGGTGCTAAATTTCAAAATAAGAATGAGAAAAACTGGAAATTAGGGAAGAAGAGGTGTGAGAGGTGGTGGGGTGGGTAGGTTGGGGACTGTGTGTCTGGGTGCGTTGTAGTGGTTCCAACAGCCAACTAAGTATCTAACAAGAGACAGATTAGTTGTTTGTGATGAAGCTAAGGAGAGAGAGAGAGAGAGAGAGAGAGAGAGAGAGAGAGAGATATAGAGATGGGAGATGATCAGATTAGTCGAAAACAACTATTGAGATTAACAATCGATCTGAACACAAAAAACAACCGACAATCCAAGAAAAAATAAAATGACGTGAATAATAGGTGTGAATTATGATTCTGCGCCTGGATTTGATCCCCCTGCTTGGGCTTTTTGTTTTTCAACACACACATTAATTATCCACCCTGATATACCTAATCCCTCCCCCCTCTTCTCTTTTTTCTGAAAAAGTAGCACTAAACGCCATTAGAGCTAAAAACTGATCCAAGCTTTAACCGTTTGGGATAAGTACGGATAAAATGGCAGCTGGAATGGGATCAGTCCTTCGCTAGTTTGCAAAAATACATTGCATGTGTACCTCATTTTCTTGAATTTATTTTTTTAATTTTTGGACTTTATACATATATGTATATTGGTATTTGTATATGTGTGAGGAAAAAGATGGGCCAATAGTGTGTGGACTTGTCTGATTGTATCCTGTGTGTGTGTGGTCTGAAGGCTATGTTGAAATGTGTTTGCCCTGATACGTGATAAAATAAATATTCTAGTACTTGTATTTGTGCAATTTTGATTACTTTGATTGGAAGAATATTGAAATTTTATCAGTTATTTGAAAACTTAAAACCACACAGTAGTTAGAGGTGGATACTTTACCTTTGTATGCCTAGCTCACCTTGTATACTTTCACTAAGCAGAAAGGCTTTTCTATGATTCTGCCTTGCCTTTTTCCATTCACATAAGGTGAAATTTTGCTTTTTGCATAAATGTAGTTGTGAATTATAATAACTTTATGCTTCTCTTTGTCCCCTCAAAAAAGAAATGTAAAGTTTGATTATACTAAAGTTTTATTTGAATGAAATGAAAACTGAAGAAAGGATTAAGATTGTTTTGGGTTCTTGAATCAGATGATAAATTTATGGAATTTATAAAACTATAATAGTAATCATAAAAATTTAATTTAAATGATCAAACTAAACAAAACTTGTTAAGGTCTTCACATCTACTTCGTGGTCTTATTAATCGTATTAAATACGTTATAACTATACATATCATGCATATGCATTCACAAACCTTAGACCCCATTTGGAATTTAGCATAAAAAAATTTTAAAATCTTGAATGATTTTAAAATTTGATGTTAAATTTTGAATTGTCCAGTTTGGACAGTTTGAGAATGTGTACTTAACTGTGGTTCTATTAGTATGTTATTTGTCTCGTGTACATGATTAACTATTTTGGTTCGTATCTCCATTTGTTCTTCGAGTACACTGTAATAGGTGTACTTGGAGAACTATGGAGAGATGCTGCTGAAATTTTTACGTGCATGAAACAAAGTGGTCATACTTATAAAATCACAAATAAGTGCATGTTCTTGAATAGGATAGAGCCTTTACCAAAGAGTGGAAGGAGAAGTGGGAGCAATGCATGTCATTAATGAATATGAATGTTTTTAAATCAATTTTCTAATTACTATCATCAATAGGTCGTATAATTATGGATCGTAATTGGATAATGAATCAGAATCGAGTAGTTCTAGAATACATAAATGGTTTAAATAATTTTTTGGATGTAGCAAAGAATTATGTCAACCTTTGGATTATCAAAGATTCGTT
This sequence comes from Paulownia fortunei, assembly GCA_019321725.1. Taxonomy (NCBI): domain Eukaryota; kingdom Viridiplantae; phylum Streptophyta; class Magnoliopsida; order Lamiales; family Paulowniaceae; genus Paulownia; species Paulownia fortunei. The sequence goes on from CM033106.1 coordinate 13,117,873, forward strand.
GTCCTTGTCGAAGTTGTGAAAATTTATATCAATTTAATTTTTCGAGGATATCTTTATAGATGGGGGATTTCTAAGTTATACAAAGTGTGGACTTTTCATGGAGAAGTTACTACACCAATTGTTGATATGGATCCCATTAATGAAGTTGAACATGTCAGTGATGATGAAGAAGATGACACTTTCTTTGACTTATTTCTATTATCTTTTTAACCATTTGTTTGTTTTTTATAGGTATGTATCCTAAAAAGATTGAGGATCAACTCGTTATTAATCGAGCTACTTCTGACATTCTGATGGAGAAGGGTACATTCGATAGTTTGCTTGTTTTTTAACTTATTTAATATTATCATTATTTAATAATTATGTTGAACATTAATCTAACACATTTTTACTGTTGCAGCTTCTATACAGAGGCAGCATCGAGATACGAGAGCCGCACATGGTGACAAACTAAGATCTTATATAGAGGAGATGGGGAGGATACCAGTTACATTTCGCAAATCTGATGGCCGTCCTACAGGGCATCATGCATCCTCCTTTATAACAGAGCAAGGTGTAGCAGTGAAAAAGTTTGTACAGTTACAAGTTGCTGATTAGAGGCACATTACAAAGGAGCAGAAGAGGCCCATATTTGATTGGTTGTCGGTTAGTATAATTAACTATCTTTTTTGTCGGTTTACTTTATCTTTGATATATTAAATTTTATGTTTACTGTAGACTTTAGCACAAGACTAGAATCAGTTATGAAAGAGACCGATAGGCTGATGAGTGCTCGATATAGAGACAACCGCCAGAAGATGCACAAACACTACAAAAGTCTCACAGCCCTACCTTGGGAGAAGCGATTGAAACATATTTTTTATAATTTCTATGAGATTCAGGCGGATTGGGAGTATATGTGCACATTATTCGAGTCAGAGGAGTTTAAGGTAAATTTAATTATAAGTTTTACCTAATTTATTTAATAAAATCTTATATTTACTAATTTAATCTTATGATGTTTACTGCTTTAACTTTTTTTTATAGAAACGGTCAGTGACGAACTCCATAAATAGAGCAAAGTTGCCTTATAATCATCGTGGAGGTTCAAAGTCCTTTCTGCAGTACAGTTACGATGGTGTAAGTATATAAAATCTTAAGTTTCATTTAAATTATTACTTTATTCGTTGAGTAACATATGTCATATGTTATTTCTAGACTAATGGAACTAGTAGAAAAGATCGGATTACCATTTTTAAACTCTTTACAGCACTACGAAGGGCTGGGTAGGAGATAGAGCTCAGAGCGCATATGCAAGTAATTAATTAATTTAATTATTTCTTTTCAATTTATTTGGAACTAAATATTTATGTTGACATTTATTAATTTTAGGATGAGATGGTACGACATCGAGAGGAGCATCGATAGTTACAGGCACACACTGATACCAGGGATGATGCTCATGCCTAGACAACGTACAGATTGCAGACAGAGTCTGTGATCAGGTCCTCGGTACACATTTGGGGTACGTGTGTGGGCTTAAAAATGGGTCCAGACCTCTCAGGTCAACTACTTCTTATGCTACATCATCTAGACCGACCAATGCAGCGCTTAGAGATTAGCTTCATATGATACAGGATGAGCTAATAGACACGAGGACCGAGCTAGCAGACACCAATACTGAGCTATTTGTTTGTAAAAACATACTTAATCTCATGGAGTCACAACAAGCCATGATTCTGCAGTATCTTGATAAGCTGTCTCCCGATGCATCGTAAGCAATACAGTCGCTGAGCTAGCAACAACCATCCTCCTCAGCTGCACCCCGACCTCCACTGCCTCAGACTTAGTTTTGTGTAAATGTTTCATAGCTTTTTTTAATGGATTAATTGTGATGTCAATGTTATTCATATAAGTTGTTGCTGTTGTTTTGATATATACAATTATGTTTAATATATAGTGCTAATTTATTTCTAATTACATTTTGGTTTGTTATTGTGCTATTATGGCTGGATCGAGAGATGAAGATTCTTATTTTGATTCTCATTTAGGTGTATTAGACTTCTGTCTAATTTTTATATGAAGATATTTTAATTTTAATGTTGACTTTTAGACTGGTTTGTTTAATGATTTATTTGTATGATTTGTGTATATGATGCTTTCTTTAATATACGATGAGTTTTTCAATGAAATGTGATGTAGACTTTCTTTAAATTGTTGGAATGATAAATGTCTTGTGAATGGTTGTTGGATATGTTGTGGGGATTGTTGAATATTTATAAATGGTTGTGATAAACAGGTTGTTAATTTGTTGTTTAAAACAGGATAAAAAATCAAAATGAACAAAATATTTAAAAAATATATATAATTTTAGCGATGATTTTCCACAATTCCTCGCTAAGATTTTTCTATTTTTTAAATATTTCATTAACTTAGCGATAAATTTTCGACATTCGCCGCTAAATTTTTTTAATTTTTTTTTAAAATCTTATCAATTTAGCGACGAATTGTTATATTTGCCGCAAAGTTTAGCTACGAAATTTGATATTTTGTCTCTAAAATCTTTTCATACTTTTTTTGAAAATATTATTACTTTAGCGACGGATTGTGGTTTTTCGTCGTTAAGTTTAGCGACGACTCACATTTCGTTGCTAAATCTTAAATATTTTTTATATATATATTTTAGCGACGAAAGTTCTCATAGATTTCGTCACTAAGTGAATATTTAGCAACGAATTTGCAACAAAAATAGTTATCACTAAACTTTCCGATGTTAACCTAACTTTTGTCGCCAAAATTTTTTAGGACGGTCTTATTGCAGTGACTTTAACGACGAAAATGTGGTTGTTAGCGATAAAATTTTTCGTTGCTAAAATACATTTTTCTTGTAGTGTCTCTAACTCCATGTATAATTACAAGAAAATTATTTTGGGTGCAATTTAATTATGTATGGAGGTTTATGTGTTCCAACAAATATTCATCACCCATCTAGATGAAAGAAAAATTTTCTTTATTTTTCATAGTACATGATTTAAAAAATCTTTGGCAAAGGCCAGAGGACAATGGGGAAAGACATTTCCAAATTTCATCATTAAGTCATGTACTAGGATTTTTTATTTTTATTTCTTAAAAGGATGATAGTGGCTTGTTTCCAACTTTTCTGACTTGAATCTGTGACCTTGTAACCAACAAGCTAACTTGGCTCGTCAAGTCATGTTCTAGGAATGGATACATAAATATAGGCTAGTAGGGTTTCGGCTAATAATCTCATGCTCTAAACCCATTGAGACATTAAATGATGAAGGAACCATACTTACGTAAAAATAGTAACTAGAAAGGTTCACTTTCAAATTCACCTATATTTAGATCTTCATGACACGTTGATAAACGTTAACCATGATTTATAAGTATCGTAAAAATAATGTGAATTAATTCTAAGAAAATTAGTCCATTTCTATTTAAGAGAATTTAATCCAAGAGTTGGAATGATGAATTAATTAATTCGAGTTGAAATGATGAATTAATTAATTTGTTGGGTATTAATTAAATTTATTGATTAGACCTAATTAATTAAATCAAGTGCAGTTGGAGATTGATTTAATAATCGATTGAATCAACTAACTCATTGGGCCTTAATTTAATCCAAGAGCTCAATTAGCTAATTAATTTATGGGGCTACAATCAGTTCAAAAGTTGGATTATTTATTTAAATGATGAGATCATACTAGACCTATTAAATTAGGATAACTCAATAAAAAACTAATAGTAAATAGGGTCAATCAATTAGACTCAGTTTAATTAAATTAAGACCCCATAAATGAAGAAAAAAGAGAGAAAGAAAGGTCTTCTTGCATAAATTATAAAATAAAAATGAAAGAAGGAAATTGTCTTTGAAAGGCAAGTGTCACCCTAGGGTTTGGGAAGCCCTAGGGGATGTCCGTGAGGTGTATTAATAACCCATTGATGAAAATTCAAGATTTTGATCTTCAAATTTGTGTTCTCTCTCTCTCTCTCTCTCTCTCTCTCTCTCTCTCTCTCTCTCTCTCTCTCATATTTTCTCCAACGCTCATGAATTATTTTATTAATTCAAGACTTAAAAAATTTCAAAAAATATTTGTGAAATTCTCTATATAAAAAATTCACTATTCCAAACCAAAAATTCACAAAAAAGTTTTCTGAAGTTGTCTTAAAAATTAATTGTTGAAATTCAAACACTAGCATAGGGTGAAATATTTTGTGGGCATTCGGCATATGAATTAGTGTTAAAAAAGAAACACTTGAATCCCTAAAGTGAACCGGTATCAAAAGCTATCCGCACAACACTCGTGAATCGTGAATCATGAATTGATTTGTGTAATGAACCCATATCATCAACCGAAAACGTGTGAGGTAAAAAAAGTTCTACTATAATTGTCACTTCTAGATAATCCAAATAACTACATACACATAACCAAATACTAAGTTTAAGATTCCTACTAAAAAAAAAAAAAAAATAGTTTCAATCGATTTGGCTGCATTTTTGTTTTATTCAAAATGGACGGAACCAACTACCAATTCATGGTTGGACTAATCAAATCGACCAGTTTAATCTGATTTTTAAAATATTATTTTGCTATTTGTAATATCATGTATTACGTGGCTATATTGTTATATCCCAAAAATAGGAACACGATATGGCAGAGCATTGCAATGCATCGTAACTGCAAAGGTCCCATAATATCAAATCCGTGCATGTACATATTTCAAAATCTTGCTGAAAGTTCTGATTTTTTAAATAAACTCAATCATTTTAAAGTCCCATAAAAATATTCTTACTAGAAGCCGCCTACTTTCCCCAGTGGATCAAATAATTCTCACTAGAAGCAGTGAATGTGTACACATGCACGAGATATGAATCCTTTTATTGTAATCAATTACCCCTTGCTTGATTTAGTACATCCACCAACTTGGAAATGTGAAACTACGAAAGCTCATCATGTGAAAAATAAGAGAGACACAAGTAATATGTTTGAAAGAGAAGAGAATAAGAATCTTTATGGCATAGGTGTGTGTTTGTTGAATTTTTGTCCTTTGTCACAACTATAATGTACAGGGACTTCAAAAATGACCCCATCTCATTTTGGATACCATGACAGCACGAACATGTTTCCAACTCGTGTCCCACACGTACTTCAAGAAAAAAATACTATTTGTGATAAAAGATTAAGTAACAATATAAAGATTTTTACTAACATATGTATTAAGTAACAATAAAATATTGTTATACTGCAAAGAAAAACTTTCAAAAACTTAACAGTGACAAAAATTAATGTTTAGTTGTCACTATTGATATCACAAATTATAACGATAATTTTTATTTCACTATGTTGTTATTATACATATATCACTAATTTTCATTAGTAACAATATGAATATAATTCTTGATAGTATTAAACTTCTGAAAAATAATATTGTGATAAAATAATAAATTTTATCACATAATATACACAATTATTGACAAATTTCTATTATTATCACTTAACATCTTTTTACTAATATTCTTTTTTGTTGTAGTCACAGCATTTGATGTGCCCATAAATTAAAAAAAAAAAAAAGCATTTTGACATGGCACCCACATGGCTAATGGCTCTCTCTATCCAATTTCCTTCTCTTTACACTTTGAACGTCTCGAATATTATTGACCCTTTGTGGGGGATGACGTAGTGTGCTGATAAGCACAATTAGCTCTTTGTGCAACCAAGTGAACTATAGAAATATTTAAGGCTGCACTATACTCTTGGTTTTGTTAGCGTCCAAGATACTTTAATATTTTGCAAACATGGTTGGTTTCTTTGATGACAATATTGTGGTAAAATATTCATCTATTATTTCCATATATATTAGGCATACAGATGATGCCATATTTTTTTGAAATGGAGAATGCACCATCTGTTGTAACAACTCACTCAACCATTTTCCTGTCACTGTGAATTTTTATGAGCAAGTCACGATCAATCAAATCTCTTTGAAAAATGTTTGATATGTTGAAGCTAAAGCAACTTGTGGAGCTGCTACAAGCAATCCAAACTTCTGTTGACATTCACTTGGCATGAAGATGTTATAGTAATCTCAAGTCACTTTTAGAAAAATGTTTCAATAAAGTTGTCTAACACATATATTTGGTTCTGGTGATAGGACAACTATTTTGGGACACTTTTGTATAAGTGCCTCAAGAGTATAGCATCTGCATGCAAATGGAATTACAGAAGTTGAGATTAGTTGTAGTAATTGAACAAGCTGCCTTGACTCGGGCCATGGTAAATAGTGATGATGAAAATTTGATTGATGATGACTTGCTCATAAAATACTCAATGTCACAAAAATGATTGAGGAGTCGTTAAAAATGTTAGTGCATCCTCCATTGCATAAAATAGAACATCATCCAATATGCATAATGTTTAAACAATACATATATATGAATTTACATATTTATATAAATATATGTGCACATGCCGTGAACTACATCTAGATTCTTAATTTGATAATAAAATTTCAATACGAACAGGTATAAATAAAAAAGCATTTGTGACGGATTCATAACAATCAACAAAGATGGATATAATTGTGAAGTTATGAAATCTTACTACATGTTATGCATGCTGAGTTTTTCTAATTTAATTTAGAGATAAGCCAAGACACAAACACACACATACATATATATATAATATTTTTGGTACAAAATATATGTTCTAGGATAACATATTTTGGAATGCTTTCTCACATATGCCTCAAGAGTACATAGTATTCTCTTGCCAATGGAATTTAAGCAAAAGTTGCGATTACTTGTAGCAGCTGAACAAGCTACCTTGGCTTCTTTCCTCGTAACACTGGTTATGAAATTTTGATTGATCATGACTTGCTCGTAAAAATTCTCAATCGTACAAAGTTGGCTAAGTGACTTATTATAAAAGATGGAAAATCCTTCACCGCACAAAATAGGGCATTAGCCAATATTCACAATATGGTAGAGATAACGAGTGTGTGTACCATGCACGATATCTAGATTATTAATTTGATACTTGAGTTTCAATATCAAGTGGCCAAGTTTTGAACACACCTAAATTTGGAAAAATAAGTATTATATATTCATAACAATCAATAAAATGGATATTATTGTCGAGCTTTCTAATTTCATTTAGAGATAAGCCAGGACATATTATATGTTAAGATAAAATGTGCATTTTTTGCCACGCATATGGCTCTTAAAGTTGAACCACAATAGTAGAAGTCCGGTGATAATTGCAATTGCAAGTCTCTTCCTTAAGTGTGCATCAATGTCAATTACAAATATGGAAACTAAGTTTCTAATGGAAGTTTTTATTGAAGTAAATATGGCTATAAAACTATATTCCACCATTTTATATAATCCTTCCTCTATCCCAAATTTATTACTTTAATTTTCTTTTTGAAAAGTTTAAAAAAAAAATCATTTTCTAAACTAATTTTTTTTTCCAAAACTATATATCGTCTTGTGATACCAACACACAAGAGCTTTCAATCAAGTTAAGGTTAAGTAGTTGTTGATTAGATACTAACCTTCTCTAATCCAAATTCATCATTTTGTATCTCGTTAGAATTATACTAATACCGTAATTAATCAAATGAATACATGAAAGTAGATCAAAATTGTTGCTTTAAAAAAGTAATGTTCACACAATCACATTTTTTAGGATCAATAATAATAGAGAGTAGAATTCACAAAAGTAATTAGAGTCGGAAAAAATAGTATAACTTCTCACATTGTATTCAAAAAGCATTGAAAAGAAATGGAAACATATGTTTTTTTTGTTGTTAAATTTAGGAACCAACTCTTGCAGAAATATTCAGTTTGAATAAGATGTACAATTTCATTTATCAATGACAATATTTTGACGATAATTGGGAATGGATTTTAAATAATTAATTTTGGAATGTGATTATTTCTCAAGACAATTGTAATGGATTTTCAATAATTAATACTTTTTATAGTGGTCAGAAATTTTCTTACCATAGTTTTAAGGAAATAATAAGGTAATAGGACACCCATTTTCGAAACAAAAAGTCCATTTACGAAGTTGAATTCAAAATAGTTGTTTTTGGGTGCATATTAGTGTGAATGAGCAAACAAAGATTAAAAAAATTAAATTCAAAACCTCATATTAAAAAGCCTGATTCAAGATTAATCACCAAATACTCAATACTTATCCGTATGGGAATTCTAATTCCAAAACACCCTTCCCAAGCATTCCTAAGATGGTAAAGAGCCCGCAGAAAATTATAATTATGCTATTAATTTTAAGGAGAACTAATTGCCCCATTGCTAATATGAATTTTTGAAGCTAATTCATTAAGAACAACATTCTGCCTGCAATGAAGAAAAAAAAAAATTGACTTATCTAAATGTGAAACATGTTTGTGAAATTTTATAAATAAAATTTGAGTGTAATGAGCTTTCACTTTCATAAGTCATAGTAACATATTAAAGTGCTATCACATGGGGCAAGCAACAAACTTGTGCTTAAAACCCCACAAAAAGTAAAGATAATGCAGAGTCATACATTCTTGCCCAGTTTAATGGATGTGAACGATGGTGTTGCTGGGTGGTGGAGGTGGAGCTGGCAGTGGTTGGGACGGTGGATGGTGGCCACATGGTGGAGCTGGCAATGGGTAGTGGAGGGGAGGTGCCAGAGCTGGCTGTGGGAGACGGGGGTTGAGGGTGAGTAGCAAGGGGATGGGTGGCGGCGTCAACACAACGGAGAAGGTGGTGGAGAAACGGATTGAAGGGGAGAGAGAGATCGAGAAACTGTAGCGAGAGAGATCGAGAGATTTCAGAAAATTTGGGTAAGAAAGGAGGGTTGCGGAATAAATCATGACATCTTAGTGATGAAACTACTCATATTCATCGTTCAAGTAGAAAAAAAATTATTTTTTTCTAAAGTTAGCAACGAAGAGAGGTATCCTCATCGCTAACGTTAGCGATATAAATAGATACTTTCCTTGCTAAGTCATACATTACCTATGAAATATTGGATTTTGTTGCTAAAATTAAACTTTGGTTTTTCCTTTTTCTTAATTTTAGCGACAACATTTTTCTATTGCTTTGCAAATATTTAAAAAAATAAAATTAAGTTTATGTTAGCGAATTTCCTAGTTTGACGCTTATAGAAATTTAATTAATTTTTTTTTTAATATTGTTCGCAGTGTTGGTGACTACTACAATTTTAAGATTGCAAACTCAAATATAGATTATCTCTTAATACCAATACTTGTTTATGGGATCAATTATTTATGAATACTTTATCTACAACAAATTAAGATTTTACATTAGCAGTAAAACCCTACAATAATTTAAATGAACCCAAGTATTTGCTGTACCATTGGTGATAAATAAATTAAGAGTCGTCATTAACCAAGAAGAGAATTAATGCCAATACTTATTTATGGGATTAAGTATTTATACACAGCTTTGTTTACAACAAATCAAGATTTCACGTTAGCAGTCGGTGTAGTAGAACCGTATAATAAGTTAAATGAATTCAAATATTTTTTGTGCCGTTGGTGATACATAAATCAAAAATCACTACAAAACAAAGAGGATTTCAATCAAATTTTAAAACAATAATACAATACATCTGAATATGCACCTTTATAACCGTTTATCTTCCTCCATCAAGAGTTTCATCATTTCTCATCAGCTAAATGAAATTTAGAAAGACATAATGAAAGTAGAAAAGAATAAAATTAGAAAAAAATCTAGAGAATACATTTCTATTACTACTAAAAAACTTAGCCTAAAGAAAGACAACAATAAAGCTTTATTTCCTCCTCTAAAAATTTTTATGTGTCTTAAATGCCATCTAAGTATAGATTTATAGTAGAAGAATGTCTAAATTGACATCTCCAAATTCACTCCAAATTAATTTCAAATGTGCTCTTAGTTCACATGTCCTTTTTAGATCTGAATTTTTTCATATATTTATTTCCATACAATCAATTGATTTTGAAAAAGTGATCAATAAAAAATTTATAGATTTATCTGTTATCTTCATTTTCTAACTTGAATCACCTAATTCCAATTATTAGGGAGAAAATTATACTTGATTTAAAAAAATATATCAGCATATATAGATTATTTCCAATACACACATTTGGATAGATTTTCTGCTATAATCAAGGTATAATTGGGTTGAGCTTCCATTTGTGAAGTCGTAGTTCTATATCTTAACTTTCAAATGAAGAAAGATTTAGATTTGTAAGGTTTTTTGACATGGAGTTATGTACAAAATATTAAAACTGCACAAGTTTAGAAACATGATTTTTTGAATTTAATACAAGTCCAACAATCACTTGCAAAGTTCAAGTGGTTTCTTGTATATATTTTAATTTACACAGGATGGACTTAGGCAAAAATGATCATTTTCTTCTAATTATGATGCTTCTTTGATCCAATGAAATTTTATGTCTCAACTTGCTCACGAAACGTATTGTCTTCTTTGGTTTCATTTGGCCTCTTTTTTATCTCTTTTGGTTTATTGATTCCCTAACATAAAATAGTAATAAAACTATAATATTAATAAGAATAAAGTAAGGAAAGTATAAAGGTTTTGATATAAAAATATATCAAAACATGCACTTATCAAATTCTCCCACATTTAACCCCTTGCTCATCCTCGAGCAAGCCTAAAATAAACCTAAACTAATCGACTTTCATAAGAAATCACGATTGTATTTAATATATGCAACAAGCCTTTAAACCTCTGGGTGACCCATAGAGGATGAACTATAGTCTCATGAGGGATTCCAGCAGTGATATGACAAACACTTATGATAACTAACTTCCAACCATTATTTTGAGGAAACAACAGAGTAATATGGAAATGAAATCAAACAAGTATTGAATCTAACCTTTAGTTATTCAAAACTCAATACATTTCCACAATAAGAATACTCAAGTGTGTGTGTGTATGAATAGTTAATGTCAACAGTGAACAAACTATTCATGCTTCAAACAAATGAAATCTCATAGAATCTTACAAAAAAACATCACTTAATCTGTAATGGAAGAGTTAAACATCATAGGCTCTTCCTTTAGTACAAATCTCCACTACACCAAAAGCACCACACAAAATCAAAAAATTTTCAACAAAGATTATAATAGGGCTAAATGGTAGTGATGTGGCTAAAAAAAAGAATAGGATGCAACAAAGATTCTAAAAATTTCATGGGATTAGAGATATAGAGTTTATCAATGAAAAATTCTTATACTTCATAAATTTCAACACAGGGGCCTATTGCTATTAAATTGGGCCCCTTTTCATCATTCTTATTGATTTTGAAATATCTCAGTTTTAGTTGCAACTTGTAATGGTTTTAACACTTCATAATTTTTTATTTTTTGATAAGAAACTCCCTTCACTTATCTTCTATTCCACCTTAATTTTCTTTTGTAAGCTCAACTTGTCAATGGAATATCTCTTAAGCTCCAAATCTTTTTTAGAATAAGGGTAGGATAATAGTATATTTAAGCTAGGTAAGAATATATAGTTACCACAGAAAAAGACTTATTTATTGAAATGCTTAAAGTGACTTACTATAGAGAATGTTGTCTTGGATAATCACATGAGGAACAAGCTGATTTGTTCATAGTGCTAGAAAACCTAATGCCTTAATCATTTTTCAAGTGGTGCTCAATCAGTCGTTCACCTCGATAAACTAAAAGAAAAAGTTCTAACAGTCAACCTACATGTCTAAAATCCAAGTGATGATTAAAGTGAGGGTATAAGAACTACCTATTTTGACATGCTTGTCTCCACACCGAATAACATAACTATTTATTTAAAACATTTTGAGTATAATTATCATAAAAATATATTAACCAAAGAACAACATTAAAGTCCAAAACAACACTCATCATTAATCAAACCACATTATTCGTGCTTAATTTTAGTTATTGAAGTTGGAAGAACATCTACGACTAAAAAAAATGGCAATTCACAATCTTTTGTTAAAAATTTTACAAACTTATGATGTTATGCAAAAAACAGGGGGGGTATGTCTCGAGAGTGTTAAAATTACTCTTTACTCTGCCACCTTTTTTCATGATTTCAATGGACCCAAAAGAAAACATGCTTGAAAAAAAAATTAACAAACTAGAAAAACACACATTGAACACACAAGAAATGATATCAACTATCCCCTCCTCCAACCTAATCGATACATCGTTCCCAATGTCGAAAATAAATAGAAAAGTAGAGTTTAGAAGATATTACCTGAAATGTGACTTATTGGAAAATAAAGCTGAAACAACACAATATATACACTATTATATGAAACCATTAAGTATAAATATCACAGGCTGAGAGTTAAATTCATTTTGTATTTTCAACCATTGTCTCTATTGGACCAATCCATATGAGCCAAGATTGGATCATATTCTGGCACATATGCTAGAAGTTGATCAATCAGTTGGTCAAGTGTTGGAGCAGAAATGAGAATTTCTCTCATAGACGGTGAAATAAAACCTTTTTCTACAATATGATATACAAAAGATAGCAAACCATTAACATTAAGAATGCCTACAGGTTTCTGGTGAATGTTAAGCTATGCCCAAAAGACAACTTAAAATAATTCCTCCAGTGTACCAAAACCACCAAGTAGAGTGATGAATGCATCCACATTGTTTAACATGTTATGCATTATATCCAGAATATGTGACACTTTTAGCTTATCTCCGATGGTCATACATGTGATATTTTGTACTATTAAAGGTTTTGGGATAATTGTTAAAACTTTGACTCCTCCTATATGAGTAGAAGTAACAACACTCCCTTTTAACCCCAGACTGCCTCCCCCATACACTAAATGAATTTTTCTTTCTACCAAAGTTCTGCCAAGGTTATTGGCTGCCTCTATAAACTCACCACACAAAAGAGACAAATACAGTTAAACTTGCACGTGGAAGAGACTTCTATTTTTTTTAGAAAGTAGAAAATGAGTTGTACAAAACTGGAATAAGTATGGTGCTATTTATTAAGGTGTGAACAAGGAATGAATTTATTGCAAGTCTTTTTCTTTTAACAGAAAAGTTGAAAATAAAGACACAAAATTTAAAAATTAGCTATATATATGTGAATGTACATATAGTTGTGACTGTGGCTCACATACTGGCTTAAATGTTCTCTATTTGTTGACGATATGCTTCCTATCTAGTTTTTTTTATAAACTGGCGAATAGGGCTTTTTAATGTCAAATTCCCAAGTTATAATGCTCATATTTATCCCAAAAGTGATTCCATAAATCAAGAATTGCACATTGTACTAATCCACATGAATACATTTCAAGAGTCAATATAATGTCATCTAAAGACTCCTTACTCAGTCCATCCATAATGAATTAAATTTTATCTTTTCGATTTTTAGAAACTATTCTTAAAGAATGACACTTTGTGTTGTAAGTCCATCGAGCATATTTGTGACAAACTTGCATTTTCTTCATTGTTCGCTTTTTTGAATATGTGCTTTTACCAAAACCAAGCATGTATCTAGTAAGCAAATTTGAAAACTCATATGAAACTCACCTACTACTCTTACCTTTGTTTCAATTATCCATCGTATGATACATGGGATGCCCTTGTGCATAAGCATCCCCAGTCTTTCAATCTTGATTTTATAAACTTTTAAAATTGCATTTTTTAGAAGAAAACAAAATTGTTTATTGAGAGTGAGAAGCATGTCATCCATTTTGGAAAAAACAAGAAAAGACAATAAGAAAAAGAGAGAAACTTTGTACAGAGATTTTAGTTGTTTGGAAAACTAATAAGTCCGACTTCAATAGCCACGGAGTACCATTATCCACTATTTAACTGGAAAAAGAAAAGAAATAAATAAAAGAAAGAAAGCCTATAATACATACAAAGTTAGAGAAAATATGTATATGTACACATATTAATCATAACAAGGTTATAAAGAAAAATAATTTCCTCTTATGAAAATTGATTCTCTAGAAATGTCATTTACTTTGAATATATTATCATTTCTATGATTATCAATGTCAATCACCCCATAAGGATATACCTCTTTTGCAACAAAAGGACCACTCTACCTTGATCTCAATTTTTCAGAAAATAAAAACAATCGAGAATTATAAAGCAAAATATTTTGACCAACCTTAAATGTTTATCTTGAAATTTTATTATCATGAAATTCTTTGATTCTTGCTTTATGAATTTTAGAATTCTCATGCATCATTTCTCAATTCTTGAAATTCATCAATTTGATATTTACAAAATTTTGAAATTTTATCAAGGTTGAAGTTAAACATTTTGATTACCCAATAAGCTTTATGTTCAAGTTCAAGAGGTAAATAACAAGGTTTTCCATAAACTATCCTATAAGGAGACATGCCTAATGATGTTTTGAAAGGAGTTCTATATGCCCAAAGTGTACTGGTAAGTCTAATAAACCAATCTTTATGATTTGGGTTAATTGTTTTTCCCAAAATTTATTTTATCTCCCTATTTGCAAGTTCAACTTGTCCATGTATCTCAGGGTGATAAGGGTTTGATACTTTATGTATGATTCCATATTTTCTCATTAAAGTTCCAAAAATTTTGTTACAAAAATATTTTCCCCATCATTGATAATGGATCGAGGAATTCTAAATCGACCTAAAATATTTTCTTTCAAAAAATTATCACTATTTTGTGATTATTGTTTCCATAGGGGATTACCTCAATCTATTTTGAGACATAATCTATAGCGACCAATATGTAAATAAAATCAAATGATAAAGAAAATTGTCTCATGAAGTCAATAACCCAATAGTTAAAGATTTCATTCACTAAGATGGGGTGTAAGGGCATCATGTTTCATTTTGAAATGGATCCTAACTTTTGGCAATTTTTACAACTTTTGCAGAAAGTGTAAGTGTCTTCGAAAAAAATTGGACAGTAAAATCCACATTGTAAGATGTTTGCAGTGATTTTCTTTGCGAAAAGTGATCACCACATGCATGTGAATGACAAAATTTAAAAATATTACCTTTTGGAAAGATTTGATCAAAACAATATTTAAATAGGTATGGATCATCCCAATGAAAGTTTTTCACCTCGGTCAAAAACTTCTTTTTCTTTTTCTTTTTGGGAATTCCAATGCAGTGACATCTTTCTTATCACAAGAAAAGCAACAATGTGAGCAAACTAAGATCAAATAGAAATATTAAATAGTTGTTCATCAGGACAAGTGTCATTAATGGATGTGGTTTGAAATGAGTCATCACAAACAAATCTCGATCAATGATCAGCCACCACATTCTATACTTTTTTCTTATCTCAAATCATAATGTTGAATTCCTAGTGTTAGAGAATCCACCTAATTTGTCATGGTTTAGTATCTTTTTGACAAAAGATATTTCAAAGCTGCATTACCACTGAAAATAAAAACTGGTGAACCAACAATATAAGATCTAAATTTATCCTACAGCCTTGTGTATGTAAATGACATGTAAATTACTATAGCAAGTAATTCTTTTTCAGTTGTTGAATAATTCAATTGAGCAATATTTAAAGTTTTACTTGCATAGTAAATGAAATATGATTTCTTATCCTTTCATTGTCCTAAGACAGCTCTAACAAAATAGTCACTGGTATCACACATTATTAAAAAAGGTAAAGTCAAATCTGGAGGCTGCATGATTAGAGCAGACATAAATATTAAGCATACTTTTAAGCTTAACAAAAGCATTTTCACAATTTTCAGTCCATTAAAAAATAGTATCTTTTGTTAGAAGATTACACAAAAGTTTAGATAGTATACTAAAATCTTTGATAAATTTTCTATAAAAACCAGCATGTCCTAAAATGATCTTACCTTCTTCACATACTTTGGTATTGATAAATTTGCAATTAACTCAATTTTAGATTTGTCTGTTTCAATACATTTTGATGAAATAATGTGTCCAAGTACAATACCAGTTGTTACCATGAAATGACATTTCTCCCAATTTAGTACAAGGTTCTTTTCTTCACACCTGATCAAAATATTTTCTAAATTAGACAAGCAATCGTCAAATGAATTATCAAAAATAGAAAAATCATCCATGAAGATTTCAAGAAAATGTTCGACCATGTTACTAAAAATACTAAGCATGCATCGTTAGAATGTAGTTGGTGCATTACATAATCCAAAAGGTATCCTTCGATATGGAAATTGATAAATGCATATTTTGATATATTTTTATATCAAATCATTTATACTTTTCTTATTTAATTCTTTTTAATATTATAGCTTTATTAATATTTTGTGTTAAGGAATCAATGAACAAAAAAGAGATCAAAATGAGTTAAAATAAAATCAAAGAGGACAACATGTTTCGTGAGCAAGTTGGGAGATAATATTTCATTGAATCAAAGAAGCATTACAATTTGAAGAAATAGGGCCATATTCAAGACACATAAAAACCCTTAGAGGGGCAAATAAAGTTTTATTATTGTTTTTCTTTAGGCTAGATTTTCTAGTAGTAATGTAAGTTTTCTAGTAGTAATAGAAATATATTCTCTAGTTTTTCTTCTATTTTTTATTTTTTCTACTTTTATTATGTCTTTCTAAATTTCATTAAGTTGAGGAGAAAGAATGAAGCTCTTGATTGAGGAAGAGGAATAGTTATAAAGGTGCATAATTTTCAGGTGTTATGTTTTATTGTTTTAATTTTTGATTGAAACCCTTCTTATTTAGTAGTGATTCTTGATTTATTTATCACCAATGTCACAACAAAATATGAGTTCATTTAGCTTATTGTACAGTTCTACCTTATCGATTACTAAGGTGAAACCTTGGTTTGTTGTAGACAATAAATAAATATTGGCATTAAAACCTTTTTTATTTAGTGGTGATTCATGATTTATGTATCTCTAATGACACAATAAATACTTGGGTTCATTTAGCTTATTGTATGGTTCTACCCCACCGACTGCTAATGTGAAATCTTGATTTGTTGTAGACAAAGTTGTGCATAAATACTTAATCTCATAAATAAGTATTGGTGTTAATAGATAATTTACAAATAGTATGATAATATCATTTTTAACTTAATACATGAGTTATTGGATAATATCTTCTTATTGGAACCTTCACAATGTGTGGATTTCAATAGTGACATTTAAAAGAAGTAAAAAGAATAAATAATTATTCCTTCATCCAAAACTCAATATCAGATCCCTAATACTCAGTACTTTTATTCCTTTGATTTTTTAGTTATAGCATAATTTTTTTTTTATATTCTAAACCACATAAAGCCCTTCTTTTAAGAAATATAAACCTAAAAACTTTAAACAACTTCTCTGTGAATCGACCTCGAACTTTCGAGAAATTTATTACTTGACATAACTTACACTTGGGTTTGTAACCTTAAAGTTGTTGCAAGTTTTTGGCGCCATTGTTGGGGAAGGCAAGATAAGTATTTAGGTTTATAAATATTTTTCCTTTGTAACTATCGTGTGATTATATGTTCATATGGTATCATAGTCATAATTCTTGTCGTTTAGTTTGAAATAATTCTAAAACTTTGTTTACAAATTTGTTTGAGCCACTTCCACATACTTCCACCATGGCTGAAAATGAAAGTATCCAGGATGAAAATGAGAATCAACAGGTGTGTACCACGCTTTATTACTTACAACCTCCTCGAAATACTTCTCCTTCTTATTTCATTTTTCCTCTGAATGCAAATAACTTTCAATTCATGTCAGGTATGATTCCTTTACTTCGTAATTTTCATAGTTTAGACTTTGAAAGCCCTTACTTGCATCTAAAAAAAATGATGAAGTATGTGCCACTTTTGAATATCAAACTTGTATAAATGAGATTGTTAAGCTCAAATTATTTTCTTTTTCTTTAAAAGATAAAGCAAAAATTTGGCTTAATCTTTATAACCTATTTGACACTTGATAAGAAATGCAAGCTGAATTTTTGAAAAAGTTCTTTCTAACTCATAAAACTAATGCTTTGAAAAGACAAATTCAATTTTTTTCAAAATTATAATGAAGCTTCTTTCGATGTTGGGAAAGATTTAATGATTTGTTGAATTCATGCCAATATCATGGTTTTAAAATAAAATAATTTGTTAAAACAATATGCAATGGTGAGTTTTTTTATAAGGAACCTGATGAAACCCTAGAATATCTAGACTATTTAGCAGAAAACTCCGAATCATGGCATAATGTTAATTCTTTTGAAAGTTCTATTAGATCTAATCTTGCTAATAGTAATAAATAAAAATATCACTTTAGTCAAAAAAATGATCTAAATGCAAGGATTATTAGTTTAACAAGAAAAGTTGAGGTTATGGAACTTAAAAAGGTAAAGAAAATCATATTTGTGCAATATGAAGAACTTTTATAGCATTTTTGAACTTGTTGGACACTCCGCCAATGAATGCCCAAATATTCCAGCACAAGCAAATGTCATGAATATATTCACAAAGTTTTTTTATTCTCCATATTCTAAAATTTACAATCTAGAATGGAAAAATCATTTCAATTTTAGTTAGCAAGATAAGAACTGTGCCCAACCACTACATACAAAATTCCTTAAGGAGACTTTGCATGAATTTATACATGGACAAACAAACATCAATAATCAGACTTTACAAGCCATCAATGAGATCAAAATCACACTTTTAATACTGACTACTTATTTGCATACTCATGAAAAAGGTAAATTTCCTGCTCAATCTCAATGTAATCTTTCCACTCAGCGCCATGTTTTTTTCTTCACGTGAAAATTCAATCAAGAAGGCTAATTCGATTACAACTCTTCGGAATGGAAAATTTGTTGACAAGACTATTCATTCCAATGAGAAAGTTTCTAATATACCTTCAAAAATGAAGAGTGGAAATAGTCTTGACGATGAAGGTAAGTTTATGGAATGTGAGTTTGAAAATGATGAAAAAGAAAAAAACTCCTCAAAGATTACAATCGAATCAAAAGTTGAACTCAAATGCTGAAATATTTGAAGTTTTTAAACAAGTAAAGATTAATATTTCATTGTTGGATTCAATTAAGTAAGTTCCACCTTATGCCAAATTTTTGAAAGATTTTTGTACAATTAATAGAAAACATCATGTACAAATGAAGGCATTTTTAACTGAAAGTTTTAGTTTAATCATTCAACAATTTACTCCACCTACATACAAAGATCTAGGTTGTCTAACCATTTCATGTATCATAGGAAACTCTATAATAGAGCATGCTTTGCTTGATCTTGGTGCTAATGTAAATCTTCTACCTTTCTCAATTTATGAAAAATTAGGTTTTGGAGAATTTTAAACAACTTCTGTTGTATTTCAACTAGCTGACCATTATATTAAAGTTCCAATGGGATAGTAGAAGATGTGTTGTTACAAATTCATAAGGTTTACTTTCCAGTTGATTTCAATGTTTTGGACATAGAGTTTGTTGCATATTCACATACACAGATTCCTATCATTTTGTGTCATCCTTTTCTTGCAACTTCAAATGCTCTAATTAATTTTAGGAATAGTAGTTTGAAGTTATCTTTTGGAAATATGACTTTGGAACAAAATATGTTTAATGTTTGTAAGCAACCTGCAGAAGATGTCGAAGTATAGGAAGTGGATTCAATTGAGGAACTTGTTCATGAATATTTTACTTTCACTAATTCATTTGATCCTCTAGAAACTTATTTTGAAAGTAAAAGTATTTATAAAAAGACACTCTAATACTCTTTCTAAATTTTTGTAGGTACAAGAAAACCATTTTTGGAAGCCAATGTTTAAAAAAATTCATCATTAATAGTACAATCTGTTCCATCAAGTATTAAAGTTTCTGTAATTTGAAACATTTACCATTTGATTTGAAATACTCTTATTTGGGTGAGAATGAGACTTTTTCAATAATAATTTCTTCCAAACTTGATGCATTCTAAGAATGTAAGTTGATTGAAACTCTGAAAATGTATGAGAATGCTTTAGGATGGACCATTGCTGACATTAAAGGTATTAATCCTTTGATTTGCACATATAACATCTAACATGAGGAAAATGATAAACTTTTTATAGAAATGCAACGAAAGCTAAATCCTAATATGAAAGAAGTATTGAGAAATGAAGTTATTAAATTTTAGATAGTGAAATCATTTATCCTATTTCTGACAGCAAATGATTAAGTCCTACTCAAGTTGTATTAAAGAAATCTGGAGTTACTATAGTTAAGAATGAGAATGATGAATTAATTCCAACTAGGACTATTATTGGTTGATTAATGTGTATTGACTATAGAAAACTCAACTTAATTACTAGAGAATATCATTTTCCATTACCTTTCATGGATCAAATCTTAGAAAAAATTGTGGAAAATGAATTTTACTGCTTCTTAGATGGATATTATTAGTATTTTTAGTGACATAGTTGAATGTTTTGTTGAAGTCTTCATAGATGATTTTTCTATTTTTGGTAATTCATTTGACGATTGCTTGTCTAATTTAGAAAAAAGTTTTTGATCAGGTGTGAAAAAAAGAACCTAGTACTCAATTGGGAGAAATGTCATTTCATGGTAAGAACTAGTATTATTCTTAGATACATTATTTTATCAAAAGGTATTGAAGTAGAAAATCTAAAATCGAGTTAATTGCCAATTTGCCAATACCAAAGTCTGTGAAGGAGGTAAGATCGTTTTTAGGACATGTTGGTTTTTATAGAAGATTTATCAAAGATTTTAGTATAATATCTAAACCTTTATGTAATCTTCTAACAGAAAAAACTATGTTTGAATGGACTGAAAATTGTGAAAATGCTTTTGTTAAGCTTAAAAGTATGTTTAATACTTATGTCTGCTCCAATCATACAGCCTCCAGATTAAACTTTACCTTTTGAAATAATGTGTGATACTAGTGACTATGTTGTTGAAGTTGTCTTAAGACAAAAAAAAAAGATAAGAAACCTTATGTCATTTAATATATAAGTAAAACTTTGAATAGTACTTAATTGAATTATTCAACAACTCAAAAAAAAAATACTTGCTATAGTTTTTGCATTAGACAAATTTAGACCTTATCTTGTTAGTTCACCAATTGTTTTTTCAGTGATCATGCAGCATTGAAATATCTTTGTCAAAAAAAAGATGTCAAACCTAGACTGATTAGGTGGATTCTCTTACTCTAGGAATTTAACGTTACGATTCGAGATAAGAAAAGAGTAGAGAATGTAGTGGTTGATGATTTATTGAGATACGTTTGTGATGACTCATTTCAAACCATACTCATTAAGGATACTTTTCCTGATAAACAACTATTTATTATTTTTATTTTACCTTGGTTTGTTGACATTATTAATTTTCTTGTAACAAAAAAGATGTCACCGTATTGGAATTCTGAAAATAAAAAAAAGTTTTTGATCGAAGTGAAAAACTTTTCATGGGATGATCCATACTTTTCAAATATTGTCCTAATTAAATCTTTCGGAGATGTGTGCCTGACAATGAGAAAGGTAATATTCTTAAATTTTGTCATTCACATGCATGTGGTGGTAAATTTTCGGCAAAGAAAACCGCTACAAAGATCTTGCAATGTGGATTTTATTAGCTAACTCTTTTCAAAGACACTTACACATTTTGCAAAAGTTGTGAAAATTGTCAAAATTTAGGATCCATTTCAAAGCAAAACAAGATGCCCCTACACCCATTCTAATGATTGAAATCTTTGACTATTGGGGTATTGACTTCATAGGACCATTTTCATTATCATTTGGTTTTATTTACATAATGGTTATCATAGATTATGTCTAAAAATGGATCAAGGCAATTCTATGTAGAAACAATGATCACAAAACAGTGATAAATTTTTTGAAAGAAAATATTTTAAGTCAATTTGGAATTCTTCAATCCATTATCAATGATAGGGGAAAATATTTTTGTAACAAAGTTTTTGGGATTTTAAGGAGAAAACATGGAATCATACATAAAGTTGAAACCCTTTATCACCCTCAGACAAATGGACAAGTTGAACTTGCAAATAAGGAGATAAAATAAATTTTGGAAAAAACAGTTAACCTAAATCGTAAAGATTGGTCTCTAGACTTACCGATATACTTTAGGCATATAGAACTACTTTTAAAACATCATTAGGCATGTCTCTTTATAGGATAGTTTATGAAAAACCTTGTCATTTACCTCTTGAACTTGAACATAAAGCTTATTAGGCAATCAAAATGTTTAACTTCAATCTTGAAAAAGCTTCAAAATTGCGTAAATTACAAATCCATGAATTTCAAGAATTGAGAAATGATGCATATAAAAATTCTAAAATTCATAAAGCAAGAATCAAAGAATTTAATGATAATAAAATTTCAAGAAAAATATTTGAGGTTGGTTAAATGGTTTTGCTTTATAATTCTTGAATTGCATTTATTCCCTAGAAAATTGAGATCAAGGTGGAGTGGTCCTTTTATTGTAAAAGCGATATATTCTTATGGGGCGATTGACATTGAGAATTCTAGAAATAGTAACGTATTCAAAGTAAATGGACAAAGACTTAAACCATTTCTAGAGAATTAATTTTCACAAGAAAAAATTCTTTTTCTTTCTAATCCTTGTTATGATAGTACGTGTATATATATATATTATGTCTAACTTTTTTTGTTTTGTAGGTTTCTTTATTTTATTTTTTTTCTTTTATTTTCCCGGTTAAGTAGCAAATAATGGTACTCCATGGCCATTGAAGTCGAATTTATCAGTTTCGCAAATAACTGAATTTTTGTACAAAGTTTCTCTCTTTTTCTCATTCTCTTTTCTTGTTCTTTTCAAAATGGGTGACATTTTTCTAACTCTTAATAAGAGATTTTATTTTCTTCCTAAAAATTCAATTTTAAAAATTTATAAAACTAGGATTGAAAGATTAAGGATGCTTATGCATAAGGGCATCCCAGGGGATATATGATGGATAATTGAAGCAAAGATAAGAGTAGCAGGAGAGTTTTCATATTAGTTTTCAAACTTGCTTACTAGATACATATGCCTAGTTTTGGTAAAAGCACATATTTTAAAAAACGAAGGGCGAAAAAAATACAGTTTGTCATAAATGTGCCCGATGGACTTGCAACACAAAGTGTCGTTCCTTAGGAATGGTTTCTAAAAATTGAGAAGATAAACTTCAATTCATTATGGATGGATTGAGCAAGGAGTCTTTAGATAGCATATATTGACTCTTAAGATGCATTCATGTGGATTAGTACAACGTACAAGTCTTGATTTATAGAATCACTTTTGGGATGAATATGAGCATTATTATCATGAGAATCTGACATTAAAAGACCCAATTTGTCAGTTTATAAGAAAATTAGATGGGATCCATAGAGAGCGTTTAAGCCGTTACTAGATGTAAAACCAAAGAAAGATATAAGCCACAAGTAGACTATGCACACATTTATCTACAATAAATCAAAGGTTCATATTAGGTAGAACCATACAATAAGTTAAATAAATCCAAGTATTTGTTGTACCATTAGTGAACATTATGCATTTTTATGCAGGTGCCTCTACTACCACCATAACTGCCGACAGCAATTGAAGAATTCTCAGGGCAACACTGAGTTGGCAGACAAGATGGCATGTACTTGATTTTTAAAACACTCTCTAGTAGCCATCTAAAATAAAAGACGAAAAAATAAAAGTTTAGTTGATTTTGAAGAGCATTTAACCTGAACTAAGATCAAACAGTTCTATTGTGCCAGAAATGCGAAAGACGAGAACCACAAAAACCCCACTTTGCTGCTAACAAGTTTTCTATCTACAGAATATCACAATTTCAGTTTATAACATGCCTTATTACCCACCAACCAGAATTTTTTTACTTATCTTCTCCAGAATTATAGGAAATGACATGTGGTATGCACGTGCAAAGACAGAGATTTTAATGACGAAAGTCATAACAAGTTACTAATATCAAGTGGTGCTTTTCTCTTTCTGACTTTGATTTTTAAATCTTTACTTTCTTGTGGCGTTACTTTTTATTCGGTATTAATTTTTTTATTCTTTAAATTATGATTACATTATTACACTTAAATGCCAAGTTAAATTTTAAATTCAGGAAAGTACTTACTGATTATAGGAATGAGTAGTCAGTGAGAAAAAAATTTAAGAACTTGTAAAAAGTAAGTTTCACATGCCAAGTATAATAACATAAAAGTTAACGTGTTTTTTTTTTATTTTTTTATTTTTTGTTTTTTTGGGGCGGTTGGGGAATAATTTCATTATAACAGGACTTTTGCATTTTTAAGTATATGAGGCACTTAATTGGTTTCTAAATGAATCTGGTTTGGAACAACCTTTGTATGTTCTGGAGAAATATTTTGTTGCATCATATTAGTAAAAGATATTGGTGTATGTCGGAAAGAGATTTGGAATTATATTTGGAATAAAATGCGGTATGCATTAAGCAAATCTCTTTAAAATTTATTTCAACCCTTAAATTAGTGCTTATACAATCATGTATGTCTGTCTCTCAAGATATAACACTTTATCATAAGAATTAGTATAGCACAATATCGGATGAACTAAATAACTTAATTATATTCTTGTTCAAAGAATACTATAATTATCAAAGATTATTTAGTAGGAGAAAGAAGAGAGAAAATCAATTTATTCGAATAGATTTTGGGGTGAGTTGGAATGAATGAGAGGGAGTCTTTTTATAGGCATTCTTGTGTCCAATCACAAGTAGCCATGTCCCTAGATGCTCCCGATCTAGTGGTTTAGATTGCATCCTTCTATAAATATCCATGACTTTTCCCGTGCACCTTTCACACCCAGAATGGCCATGTCCAGTCACCCGTACTCCATCAGCGATTAGGATTAACCGCAGCCCTCGGTTGTGCCTTGTCATCAACCACTTGTACAGGCACATCTATTGGGCACCCAACCATAGGATGTCACACCACATAGGCTCCACTTGGACAAATCTTCCAAGTCACTACTATGTTGAGCAACTCTGCCATGTCACCGAGCCATGTCCGAGCCACTCCCCCACATACCGATTCAATTTCTAAAAAATTGATTTCTAAAAAATTTAAAGTTGTTCAGCTCCTCGCAACGTTGCGTATGTTTTAAGTGTAAAATGCGTCTCTGAAGCACCCAATGTGACCTTTGCGATATGTGTGCACGCTTATGGGTGTGGGCTAACTAAAGCTAGCGAAAGGTCCACTAGTTTACACCATAAGGAGAGCTACATTTTTACTCTCCACTTGATATGAAATTCTAGATATGCAAAATAAACTTGCTTCATTTTTTCAAAGTGGGATGCACAACCATACTAAATGACACTCCTTGTATAGCTTAGAGACTTATCCTTTCACCCACAAACTTCCAATGTGGGATATCACATAGTTCCAATAATCCCATAATGAATGGAAGAAGTCGGCACAAAATAAGGAAAATAAAGAAGAATATATTGAGATAGGTAGCTTTCGCTTTGACCTTCCCTATTTAAAGTCTATCAGACTCACTTGGCCAATCAGTGAACTCCATAGAAAATTTTTCTGTGCCATTATAGTCCCAACTATCAAAAAAAACTAATGGAGAAAACTACGTGCAAAGCACATGACCGTTAATTTCATGGGACTAAAAGTGATCAATGGGACCTAAATTGCAATGCCCCTAATCTCACAAGACCAAAAGTGAAATTTGTCTGTTTAGGTCATTCAGTTTTAAATTAAAATTATCTCTTCTATAACTTACATATTTGAAAATTTAAAAATTATTTTTAAAAAAAAATAATTTATAAAATTCAAATCATCGTTACTACAAATCAATTAGAGAGATTAAACAAAAAAAATCTATTTAAAAATCCAATTAATTAAATTAATTATTGGGTTTTTTTTAAATGAAAAGTTAATGGAATGTATTTTGAATTGAAAAATAATTTTATGAGTTTTTTTGGATAAAAATATTTTTTTAAGAAAGTTGTATTAATCTTCCCTAAACTGATTTTGAGATTGTACATAAAATAGTGGGCATTGAATGTGCAACTCAAGTGCATTCATACTAGTAAATAGATATGTTTTGGCATCCAATAATTTGGATATATTTGTTTTATTAAATTTA
Source organism: Paulownia fortunei (assembly GCA_019321725.1). Taxonomy (NCBI): domain Eukaryota; kingdom Viridiplantae; phylum Streptophyta; class Magnoliopsida; order Lamiales; family Paulowniaceae; genus Paulownia; species Paulownia fortunei. Next base: position 13,143,978 of record CM033106.1, read on the forward strand.
GAGAATTACATATCTTTATCTACACAGTCCAATATTTGTCTAAAATCTAAGATAAGTTAGTTTTTGTTTTAATTTTAATTCAAATAAGCAAACTTAAAATTTTCATGTCTCTAATTTTATATTTATGATAGTTGTTCATCATTTTAATTTTTTTAATTTGAATTGTTGAAATTATCTACATATGCCTTACTTTTACATTTAAAGTTAAAAAAAATTATTTTACTTTGTCTTGACATGGGATTAAAACTAATTGTACACATAGTATGAAATCCTTCCAAACTAGATTCAAAATTATTGAAATTTCTATACATGTGAGATAATATTTATTTCCTAAAAATTATCAATAAATATAATATTCATGGAGTTAGCACAACAATAAAATTTTCTTTCAGAATTTATATTTATCCAGAAATTCAAAGTCGGGAAAATTTTCCACAATGACAAAGTATTTTGGATTGTGTAGATGAAAACATTACTTTTTTTTGAAAAAAAAACACCTCTGCTGTAAATGGTGAAAGAATGCTTGGAACAGTTTAGGAAGCATTTTAATGGCAGCTACACTAGATTTCCCTTCAAAAATTAGCGCCGTCATGCATTTTCCCTCCCATTTCAGGTTTTAACAGCCAAGTTAGTTGGGGCCGTTAATTTATTAATAGAATAATCTTTTTTGCCAAAAAAGAAAAATTCTTAGGAGATCATTTTGAAACATAGGTACCAAAACCGAAATGAACCTAGTCTCATGGGACCAAAAGTGAATTTAACCCTGATTTAAATATGACAAAAATTAGTTGTCACTATTGATGTCACAAATCATAGTGTCACTATTGATGTCACAAATCATAGTTTCAATTTTTGTTTCACCAAATTGTTACTATACATATATCACTAATTGTCAATATTAATAACTGTTAAACTTGTAAAAATTATTGTTATGATAAAATAAAAAAAAAATTATCACTTCATATACAATCTATTGACAACTTTCTATTATCATCACGTAACATCTTTTTACTAATATTATTTTTTTTCTTTTTGTAGTGACGGCATGTGATGTGTCCATAAATTAAACGAAAAAAAGTATTTTGAGGTGGCACCCACATAACTAATGGCTCTCTCTATCCAATTTCTGTCTCTTTACACATTGAACCTCTAAATACTATTGACCCTTTGCGGGGATGACATAGTGTGCAGATAGGCACAAGTAGCTCCCATTGTGCAACCATGTGAATCATAGAAATAGATTTATGGCTGCACTATACTTTTGATTTTGTTAGACTCCAAGATTCTTTAAATGCGCAATGGTTGGTTTATTTGATAAAAACATTGTGGTAAAATATTCATCTTTATCCTTATTATGCATACGGATGATGCCATAAGTTTTGAAAAGGAGAAAGCACCATCATTTTTAATAACTCACTGAATTGTGAGCAAGTCACGATCAATTAAATTTTCCTGAAAAATATTTGATATGATGATGTCAAGGCAACTTGTGCAGCTGCTATACAAGTAAGTCAAACTTCTGTTGATATTCAATTGGCATGAAGATGTTATAGTAATTACGAGTCACTTTTAGAAAAACGTTTCGAAAAAGTAGTCCTAATAATATTTGGCTATGGTAATAGGACAACTATCTTTAAATGCTTTTGTACGAGTGCCTCAAGAGTATACCATCCTCATACCAAAGGAATTTTAGAAGTTGTACAAGCTACCTTGACTCGGGCCATGTCAAATAGTGATCAGGAAAATTTAATTGATCATGACTTGCTCATAAAATACTCAATTTCACAAAAATGGTTGAGGAGTCATTACAAATATTAGTGCGTCCTCCAATACATAAAATAGAACATCATCCAATATGCATAATATTTAAAAGATACATATATATAAATTTATATATTCATATCTGTGCATATGCCATGCACTACATCTTGATTCTTAATTTGACGATAAAGTTTCAATACTAAACATGTATAATTGAAAACATTTGTGCGAAATCATAACAATCAATAAAGATTGATATAATTGTGAAGTTATGAAATCTTATAACATGCAATGCATGCAGAGTTTTTGTCATTTCATTTTGAGATGAGCTAAGAAAATATATATATATATATATTTACACACACACACACACACACACATATATATATATATAATAGTATAAATATTTTGGTACATGTATGTGTTCTAGGACAATATTTTGGGAATATGCCTCAAGAGTACATAGTATCATCATCCCAATGGAATTTCAGCAAAAGTTGTGATTACTTGTAGCAACTGCTGAAACAACCTTGGCTTCTTTCCTCAGAACACTGTTATGAAAAATTGATTGATCATGACTTGCTCATAAAAATTCTCAATCGCTGGCTGAGCGACTTATTACAAACGTTGCCAAATCCTCCACTACACAAAATAGGGCATCATCCAATATTCACAATATGGCAGAGAAAATGTGTGTGTGTGTGTATGTCTTGCACGGCATCTTGATTTTTAATTTGACTTTAGAGTTAGCAATGAGTTGTGTGTTGCGTAACTAAATATAACACTTAGCGTTGAATACATAGGATGCATCGCTAACTGTAGATTGATTTTAACAATGAATGATGTGTTTCATCGCTAATATGTAGCTTGATCTAATATTTGCGATGAGATTTTGAAAAATCATTGCAAACATCAAACTTAGCGATGAAACATCTATTTCATCGCTAGTTCTCCTTTTTTCCTGTAGTGAGAAATGGGAATTTGAATTTTAAAAAAAAACTGGCAAAACATGTATCTGTTCATTGTAAGGATGAGTATAACTTGTTTTTAACCTTAAATAAAAGCATCACTTAAATTCAATTATATCATACAGACTCCTAAAGCATGAAGAGCATTTAAAGTAATCCAAACTTTAGATTAAAATAATTTTACAAATTCCAAACAACTTTTCTACATTCTCTTCATATATAAACATAACCAAGTCCAAATCATATCTCCTTTCACAAAGATCCGATCAAATAGTTTTGTAATACCATAAATACCAATGAGAACAAAAGAAGCACTTAATATAATGCAAACATATTTTCATATGTATGTGAGGATCATAGTGCTGGTTATAACATGCCTCATTGTCTACCAACTAAAAAAATTTCAATTTTCTTTTTGAAGATTCAACTATTAACAAGGAAATGACAAGTGCATTGCATGTGAAAAGTCATGCAATTTTAAAGGTGAAAGCCATGACAAGTTACTATCTCTAATTACATGTATTATCACGTGGTAATTTTCTCTTTCTAACTGTGATGTTTAAATTTGAACTTTCTTGTTGCATTACTTTTTATTGAGTGTAATTGACAGTTACGAAATATATTAGGCTCTTGGTTTCGAATTACCTTCTTTTTTTCTCAAGGTTTATTATGTATCACCAAATAATTAAGTTGCAAAATGTTATAAAAAGATGTGAGAGTAAGAATTGATATAAAACATTGAACTTTATTTTGAAATTCTTCTATTTATGGCTTTAGTAGCTTTTTAAATACATATGACGCTCTTCATCTTTGGTAAATTACCCAATCTTCTTCTTGGCTACCCCAGACTTGTTTATTTAAATGTTCATGTTATATTTCTTAATATTTCATGTAAGGTTACATTTAACTTATGGAAAAAAACAATATCCCTAAAGTTTAGTCTAATTAAAAAAAAAATTATTATTTTTTTAAATTACAAATACCCCCTTGAGATTTGTCTTTGTTTTATTAATACCTTATCAGTAGGTGCAATTTATAAAATAGAAACAAATGTGAAAAGGATATTTGTAATTTACAATCTTATATGAGTTTTTTATAAATACCCCAAACCTTAAGAATAATTATTGTAATTCACCAACTTATCACTAAAGATGGAAAATATTGGTTAATTAAATTTAATTAAAATATTTAGATAGGGCAACTTCTCCTAAACTTTTGAAGATGTAGCACATATATTTTAATACTACCATATATCTAGTGAATCTTTTGAAAATGTAGCACATATACAAAAATTAGCGATGTTGTTGATGATTTATACTTTCACATAATAGTTGCTCATTGTTGCCACATTCCCAGTGACCCAAAAACAAAAATTTCGTCTAGATGCCTTTATTTCCACCATAACTGCCATCGCCACCTCAAGAACTTAAGGCAAGATTGAGTTGGTAGACAAGACGCATGTACATGATTTCCGAAACACTCTAGTAGCCACCTAACATTGAGGCTGAAAACAAGAAAGTTTTAGTTTATTTTGAAGAGCATTTAATGTGATATTAAGATCCAATTTTTTTTTTTTATGCAAGAAATGCAAAGGACAAGAACCATAAAAACATTGATATTGGTGCCAACAAGTTTTATCTCTATGGACGATCACAATCTCACGTTTATAACATGTCTTGTTACCTACCAATCAGAAAGTTTTTAATTTTCATCTATAGAAATTTTTAGTATTTAATACGAAAGGACAGATGGGATGAACGTGCAAAGACATGCATTTTAAAGATGAAAACCATAACAAATTACCCTCTCTTTCTAGCTTTGATGTTTAAATTTGTACTTTCTTGTGGCATTAGTTTTTGCTGGGAATTTTTTTTTCTTATTCTTTAAATTATGATTACATTATTACATTATAGGCAAAAATTAATTTCAAAATCAAGAAAGTGTAGAGTATAGATATGAGTGATCATTGAGAATAAAATTTAAGAACTTGCTTGCACGCATAATGGCTGTACAATTAATGTTTTCTTTTTCTTTTACTTTTACTTTATAGTTCTAAATGTAGGAGGCTTTTTTCTTGGTTTCTAAATGAATTTGGTTTGGAACAACTTTTTGTATATTTTGGAGAAGTATTATGTTGCTCATAAGAGTTAGAAATAGTTGTAAAAGGATGAGAAAGATGAAGTGATATAAATAAGGGGAAAAAATATTAAACCATTCGAATTACCGCGTTTTTTACACTTCACCCTCTAAATATTTTTTTATACCTTGTCATTCAAAATACACGAGGTTTACAGTTTACTATCTAAGACTTTCTTCTGGCGTAATGTTCCAACAAGATTCCATCACGTGCACGGTACATGCTAAATTTTTGCACTTTGCCATTCAAACTTTGAGTAATTTTTCACTTTACAACCTCAGTTAAAAAAAATTAAAAAACTATGTATATACATGTACTTTATCTCTTTTCCTAATATTCATCCACAAAAAGTAAATTTAATTAATACTTATTATAATAAAAAATATATTGTCAGCAAAATTAATATTTTTCTATTTAATTTTTTAACTCCTTGTTGAATTATAAATTCTATTCTTTATTTACTTTACTAAATTTTAAATTGAATAAATTAAAATTATAAATTGAAAAGTAACAAAAAAACATAAATAGTTATTTTGTCAATGTTGAAGTGAATAAAATTATAAATAAACATAAGTTTAAATTTGAGCTTATTAGATTGCATTTTTAAAAATAAATTAGTCTAAACTCAATAAAATTAAAAAAGATAATAGTATTACTATTTTAATGCAATTGATTATTTAAAATTTTATTATTGCTCCATATTTGTATAGAATTTGCTAATGTGTTATTGTAATTTACAACTATTTATCTTCTTTAATTTTACTTGAGTTTAGACTAATTTTTTTTTTAAAAAAGCATTTTAATATGTTAAATTTTGCATTGGTATATAACTGTCATTTTACTCATCTTAAAATTGACAAATAACTATTTATGTTTTTTCTTTTCTTTTCTTTCATTTTTTTTTAATTTAATTTAAAATTTAGTAAAGTGAATTAAAGAATAGAATTTATAATTCAACTGAAAAGTTAAAAAGGAATAAAAAATTAGATAAAGTACATGCATATACATATTTTTTTTAATTTTTTTTTTAAACTGAGGTGGCAAAGTGCAAAAACTTTTGCATGTGCCGCTCAGGTGACGAAATCTCCACAGAATATTCTGCCGACGGGAGGTCTTAAATGATAAAGTGTAAAACTCATATACTTTGAATGGCAAAGTACAAAAAAAAAACAAAAAAAAACAAAGAAGTTTAGAGGGTGAAATTTAAAAAACGCGATAGTTCGAATATTTAATGTTTTTTGCCCGTAAATAATGAACTTTCCTTTTAACTCTTCTACTTTTAGCTTTAGTGCATGTTTTTGTTTAGATCATTCTTCAAAATAAATAAGAAAATTTATTTAGTCACCCTTGTAATCCATTGAGCTGTTTGGTTAGGTTACCAAATAAAAAGCATTGACTTTTAAACTTTGGTTTTCATTAAAATCAAACACAAATACGTGAAAATTAAAGGAAAAATTAAAGTATTCACCAACTTGCCTTTTGGTAAGTGGAAAATTGAATCAAGCTTTCCAGATACATTTACTTATTAATGTTTCCAAATGAATTGTAAATCAAAAAGTAATCTTTGAGATATGATAACAAACACCATTTTATAAAATTTGATGAATCTAATATTGTTTGTTTATTTTACTATTGATTCTTCACTAATAATAACAAAAAAAAAATCTAAACCAAGGCAACCGATTTCTCAATATATTTGGTGCTCTTTTTATTTTGTCTTAGACAATTTGTTTTGTTTTTTTTTCTTGGCAATGGACTTGTATTTTTTAATGTTCTTTTTACTAGGTATTATGTTTTTATGTTATTGGGAAGAAAAATATTAAACCATCCAAACTATCACATTTTTTTCACTTCACCCTCTAAACTTTGCTATGCAAAGTACATGGGCATGTACACGACACATGCGGTTTTGAAAGGCAAAATAGTCAAATCTTTAAAGTTATCGCACTTTGCCTCCCAAACTTTGCACAATTTATCACTTTGCTGCATTATATAAAAAAAAATTTAATTTTTTTTATATACATGTGTGTTATCTTCTTTTTTGTTAGTCATCCACAAAAAACAAATTTAATTGAGACTTACTATAATAAAAGAATATATTATCAGTAAAGTTATTATTTTAATTTATTTATTTTTAACTTTCTTGTTGAATTATAAATTATATTCTTTAATTTACTTTATTAAGTTTTAAATTAGAATATATTATAATTATAAATTGCAAACATGACAAAAAAAAATATAAATAGTTATTTGCCAATTCTGAGATGAATAAAATTACAACTACACACCAATGTGTATTTAAATATATTAGAATGTATTTTGAAAAATGAAATAGTTTAAACTCAAGTAGACTTAAAAAAAATAAAAGTATTAGGATTTTAAAGTAATTGGTTTTTTTTTACATTTAAAATTTTATTATTGCTTCATATTTGTATAGAATTTTGCTAATGTATAATTATATTTATTACTATTTAAAATTTAATAAAATAAATTAAAGAATAGAATTTATAAGTCACAAGAAATTTAAAAAAGAATAAAACAAAAAAAGTTAATTTTATAGATGATATATTTTTTTAAAACAAAAAAGAGATAAAACACATTTATATACATAAAAAAATTTAAATTTTTTAAATTGAAGTATCAAAGTGAGAAAGTGTGAAAAGTTTGGGTGACAAAATGAAATAATTTTAAATAATTTGACTATTTTGCCCTTCAAAGTCGCATGTGACGCACACATGATGGAATTTTTATGGAATATTCCGCCTATGGGAGATTTTGAATGGTAAAATATAAAACCCGTATACTTTAGATTACAAAGTGTCACAAAAAAAAAAAAAGTTTTAAAAAGTGAAGTATAAAAAATGCAATAATTCAGATGATTTAATATTTTTTTCCCTATATTATTCCCAGATGCATTTAAACTAAACACAACATGGTGCGTTAATTAAACGCAATAAAATTATTTAGAAATGAGTCAAGTTTCTTTTTTTTATTTTTCAATACAAAATTCTTACCACTACAAATCCAATGGATCGATCTATAGATGATGAAGCACGATAAACTAGCATTATTTTTGATGATATTCTTATTCCCACAAAATTGTTGCTCATCCTTGGTGCTTTCCTCCCCACCCAAACAAATTTCATCCAGGTACCTCTACACCACCATAGCTACCTTAATTCGTCGGCTGAAGTCTTCGTAAGGCAAGACTCGAGTGGGTTGACAAGACGGCATGTATATGATTGCCAAAACACTGAAGTAGCGAACAGAACTAGAAGCGCAAAACCAGCAAACTTAACATGATTTATAAGAGCAGTTCATCATACATAAGACCAATTATGATGCCAGATGCAAAGGACTAGAACATAAGAAACACTCAACTTGATGCCAACAACCTTCTATTGACTAGAACATGAAAAACATCAATTGGATCCCAGCGAGCCTTCTATCTTTGGAGAATCATCCACTCAAGTTCATATTTTTTATAGTAGTGATCAAAAAGTCAATTGGATTGGCGGTTTTTCTACTCTTGGAATAATTATTCTTATTAATTCATTAATTATAAGGCGATTATCATCTTTATTTATTAAATTTAGGTGAAGTTCTCTTAATCATATTTAGCTATAAGACATGGTTGCCCATTAGATGACAATAATGAAATATGTCTCCGTGGTTGTGATATAAATAAGTTCCAAGTCATAAAATTATTGAGAGAAAAAATTAATGACTCAATAGACTTGTACACACGACAAATGATCAATTGGGAGAATGTCCTGTTTTATGGGCATTAGTATGGTATATGTATGTGGGTGTTTGATAGGGGACCTGCTAAGAAACTTTTAATTGAAAATAACCAGTGTTGAATATGATGTTTCAATTTTTTTTTTTTTTTTTTTGGTTACAATAGTGCAGGAGTAGTATCGAATTGAGACATCAAGATAATCTTGTTCATAGTTAGTTGCACTTTCAATTATTCTCCAACTCCATGTATAATCACAAGAAAATTATTTTGGGTGTAATTTAATTATGTGTGGAAGTTTATATGTTTCGACAAAAATTCATCCCCATCTATATAAAAGAAAACATTTCTTTATTTTTTAGGGTCCATTATTTAAAAAATCTTTGGCAAAGGCCAGAGGACAATGGGGAAAGACATTTCCAAATTTCTTCATTAAGTCATGTACTACGAGTTTTTATTTTTCTCAAAATGATGATAGTGGTTAGTTTTCCAACTTCCTTGACTTGAATCCATAATCATTAAGGTCATAGATACAAGGTACTTAACCAACAAGGTAACGTGGCTCGTCAAGTCATGTGCTAGGAATGGATACATAAATATAGGCTAGTAGGATTTTGGCTAATAATCTCTTGCTCTAAATCCATAGGGTTTCAATAGTAATAAATAGAAAGGTTCATTTTCAAACACGTTGATAAACATTAACCATGATTTATAAGTATCATAGAAATAATATGAATTAATTCTAAGAAGATTAGTCCATTTCTATTTAAGAGAATTTAATCCAAGAGTTGGATTGATGAATTAATTAATTCGCTGGATTTTAATTCATTTGTGGATTAAATTTGTTGATTAGACCTAATTAACTAGGTCAAGCCCAGTTGGAGATTGATTTAATAATTGATTGAATCAATGAACTCATTGGGCCTTAATATAAATCAAGATTTGGATGGCTAATTAATTTATTGGGCTATAATCAGTTCAAAAGTTGGATTAATTATTTAAATGATGAGATCATACTAGACCTATTAAATTAGGACAACTCAATAAAAAAAAAAAACTAATAGTAAATAGGATCAATCAATTAAATTAAATTTAATAAATTAGGATCCCATAAATAAAAAAAAAAAACAAAAAAGAGAAAGAAAGGTCTTCTTCCATAAAGTACAAAATAAAAATGAACAAAGGAAATTATCTTTGGAAGGCAACTGTCACCCTAGGGTTTGGGAAGCCCTGGGGTATGTCCATGAGGTGTGTTAATAACCTATTCGATGAAAATTCAAGATTTTGTTCTTGAAATTTTTGCTCTCTCTCTCTCTCTCTCTCATATTTTCTCCTGCGCTCTTGAATTATTTTATTAATTCAGGACTTAGAAAATTTCACAAAATGTTTGTGAAATTCTCTAAATAAAAAATTCACTATTCCAAACCAAAAATTCACAATAAAAGTTTTGTGTAAGTTGTCTTACAAATAAATCGTTGAAATTCAAGTATTAGCATAAGGTGAAATATTGTGAGGGCATTCGGCATGTGAATTAATGTTAGAGGAGAAATTCATGAATATTTAAAGTGAGCCGGTATCAAAAGGTATCCGCACAACACTCATGAATCATGAATCAATTCGTGTGACGAACCCACATCATCAACCGAAAAGGTGTGAGGTGAGAAAAGTTCTTCCCTCCCTTACGAATTAATTAGTGCATAATCAATTTAGCAAAGCAACGGGATATGTACATTGTTATTTGCATCTGATGCAATTAATTTAGTTTTATTTACAAAATTAAATTTTCACTGTGAGACATGTATCCCGAAATTTATCTTAGCCCAAGAATAACACGCCTCATCAGCTACCAACTACTAAATTCTTTTTCTTTTTGTGAATTCTATTATTAAAACAGAAATAACATCTGCAATTTGCATGAAAGGCATGCATTTTAGGATGAAGGTGGTGATAGTTTACCATGTCTATTAACATTTTCTACATGGCATTTTTCCTTTCCTAGTTTAATGGTTAAAATTTGTACTTTCATATGCCATTGCATTTCTTGGGACATTTGTTTCTATCCTTTAAGTTGTGATTACATTAATGTGAAATGCCTTGCTTAGTCTCTAAACCAAGAAATACTTAAAGATCATACAAGTGAGAGGCTAGTGCAAATAATTAACAATCTAGATTCACTTGGCAGGTATAAGAGCATCAACATTACTTGTGTGAGGATTTGATATAACTACACTAAGCTCTTAATTGTTTGTACATGAACTTGATTTGGAACGATTTTTGTTTCATCTCGAGATATATTATACAACATCGAGTCATTAGTTAGAAAATATAAAGATGATGGAGTAAGAAGTGATACAAAACATCTAATAAAATTGTCGCTCTTCTTCTTTTGTCAAATTAGCCCTTTTCTTTAGCACCCCAGACTTGTATTTTTATGTTTTATTCAAAGATAGACTTAACTTATAGCTAAAGATATAAAAGCGTGGTTAATTAAATTCAGTAAAAGTATTAAGAAATAGGTCACTTTGTCCAATAATTTTTTGGAACTTAGAATATTTTTTACTGGTACCATCCACTGAAACTGCAAAAGATGAATTTGATGATAAGCCGTGTAAGCGATATTGAGACAACGAGGCCATTTTTTAAATATTGGAATCCCAACCTATTCCTCTTACCTTAAGAGTCTATTCGCAGAAAAACCCATTCCTAAAACAATGTAGTAACCAACAGATCTAGTGGTCTAAAAAGCAAATTTTACTTGATTTGGAGTTCGTCATGCATTAGATTCAACAGTTTTATGATGCCAAAAATGTAAAAGTCAAGAGCAAAACAAACAATACTTGATTTGAAGCAAATATTTCTATATGGGAGGATCATACACACACCTTTATAACATACTTCATTCGCCAAAAGAGATTCTTTTTTTTTAAAACAAATATTTTCAAATGAATTTATTTTAAATGTGAAAGTTGTATAATTTTTCAGTGTTTTCATAATCAAATCAGCGATCAAATTATTCTTGCTATTGGTTACGGTTCAATCGTTCTGATAAAAATTGGCTATATTTTTTTATTATATTATGTAATATGGTTAATGTAATAGACTAATGTTCATTAATTATTATGTGCAAGATAATAAATATAAATATTCGATCAAAATATACATTTAACAAAGCCCAAAATTCAAATAACCACATATATATAAAACCAAATACAAAGTTTATGATTCCTAAAAAAATAAAAAATAAAAATAAAATAATAATTTTGACTGAATTTTGATTTTTTCACCCCCATACAGACTGAACCAATTACCAGTTCGCGGTTGAAAAATCGCCCAGTTCAATTCCAATTTTTAAAATACTGATTTTCTATTTGTAATATCATGTATTACATGGCTATATTGTCATATCCCAAAATAGGAACGCAATATGGCAACGTATTGCAATGCATCGTGATTGCAAAAGTGACATAATATCAAATCAATGCATGTACATCTTTCAAAATCTTGCTGAAAGTTCTGAATTTTTAAATAAACTCATTCATTTTACAGTCCCATAAAAACATTCTTACTAGAAGCCGTCTATTTTCCCCAGCGGATCAAAAAATTCTTACTAGGAGCAGTGAACGTGTACACATGCACAATATGTAAATCCTTTATTGTAATCAATTATCCATTGTCTGAGTTAGTACATGCACCAACTTGGAATGTGAAACTACGAAAGCTCATCATGTGTAAAATAAGAGAGACACAACTAATATGTTTGAAAGAGAAGATATTAAGAATCTTTATGGCATAGGTGTGTGTTTGTTGAATTGTTGTCCTTTGTCACAAGCTATAATGTACAGGTACTTCGAAAATCACCAGTCTCATTTTGGACACCATTAGAGCACAAACATGTCTCCAACTCGTGTCCCACACGCACTACCAAAAAAAGAAAAAAAACTATTTGTGATAAAATATTAAGTAACAATATAAAGATTGTCACTAATATATGTATTAAGTAACAATAAATTATTGTTTTGCTACAAAAAAAGCTTTCAAAAACTTAATAGTTATAAAAATTAATATTTAAGTTGTCACTATTGATGTCACAAATTATAACGAGAATTTTTGTTTTACTACATTGTTACTATACATATGTTATTAATTTTTAATAGTAATAACATTAATACAATTCTTAACACTACTAAACTTGTGAAAATTAATATCATGAAAAAAAAATTATCACATAATATACACATTTATTGATAAGTTTCTATTATTATCACATATCATCTTTTTACAAATATTCTTTTTTTTTTTTTTCTTGTAGTAATGGCATTTGATGTGTCCAAAAATTAAATGAGAAAAGTTTTTTGACATGGCACCTACATAGCTAATGGCTCTCTCTATCCAATTTCCTTCTTTTTACACTTCCAACGTCTCGAATACTATTGACCCTTTGCGGGCATGACGCAGTGTGCAAATAGGCACAATTAGCTCCCTTTGTGCAACCAAGTGAACTGTAGAAATATACAAGGCTGCACTGTACTCTTGATTTTGTTAGACTCCAAGGCTCTTGAATATTTTGCAACAATGGTTGGTTTCTTTGATGACAACATTGTGGTAAAATATTCATCTTTAATTTCCCTAATAGGCATACAATGATGCCTTATTTTTTGAAATGAAGAATGCACCATCATTTTTAATGACTCACTGAACCATTTTCCTGTCACTGTGAATTATTATGAGTAAGTCACAACTAATCAAATCTCCCTGACTAATCAAATCTCCCTGAAAAATGTTTGATATGTTGAAGTCAAGGCAACTTGTACAACTACTACAAGTAATCCAAACTTCTGTTGATATTCATCTGGCACGAAGATGTCATAGTAATCTAAATTCACTTTTACAAAAACATTTCAATAAAGTTGTCCTAACACATATATTTGGTTCTGGTGATAGGACAACTATTTTGGGACACTTTTTTACAAGTGCCTCAAGAGTATATCATCAACATGCCATTGGAATCTCAGAAGTTGGGATTATTTATAGTAATTGCACAAGCTGTCTTGACTCGGGCCATGTCAAATAGTGATCAGAAAAATTTGGTTGATCATAACTTGATCATAAAATACTCAATTTGACAAAAATGGGAGTAGTCATTAAAAATGTTAGTGCATCCTCCAATATATAAAGTAGAATATTCATCAGTATTTTCACGTACATGCATAACACGTGCCCACAATTGAGGTTTTGTATGCATGATATTATTTTTAAAAAGAAAATAATTTGATTGGCCATTACTAGTGTACCGAGATTTGTATAGCTTATTGATATGATATTTTGGGGCGTCGCGAGTATTACTTTTTGGAGGATCATAGGGGTGGACAGGGAGTGTGCCTCTGGTGGTCACGAGAGGGTGGACCATTTGACTGTGCCCTTATCGACGCCGCTGGTGGGAAGACTTCTGGAGGATCACAGGGGAAAACAGGGGTGGACCTCTGGTGATCCCAAGAGATGGCCCCTGCACTGTGTCGATTTGTTTATAACCATGTGATTATTGATATTATTGAGAACTCTATCCAGTACATAGTAGGTGGGCCAAGGGCCTAGTGATGGAAATTTATTTTGAATGAACTATTTTTATGCATAAGTTGCATTCTTGTCATGATCTTATAGAAATGTATTGCATTTATGTTGGATTATCCCTTCAGCATGCATGATTTTCATTTATTGAGGATTAGCTTACGTAGTTTATGCATTGTAGGTGAGTTTGATGATACTTGAAGCCATGAACTTACTGAGCGAGCGACTAGAGCTCCTACAGGTTCTGAGGATCAGTGTACATAGATGACGACCTGTTGGGCTGGTTGTTAACTTATTTGATTTTGGAGTCTATTGTATTAGGTTTTGGGATTTGTACTGTGTGTTACTTTTATAACTTTTCTATACATGGTTATGTAAATATTATGATTGTTATGGATCCTCTGCAGGTATATATATATTAGTCTGTGAGTGGGAAAATAGTTTATTATTTATTAATATGTTACAGGGGAACAAAAAAGAAATTTCATGCATGCACACAGGTTCTATCATATCAAATTATATTATATATATAGTTGTGTAGTAATGGGGGTGTTATAGTGTGGTATCAGACCACGGTTACAGGTTCTGTAGACAATCCATATACATAAACTTAAAACTTGTGGAAGCACCGCATTGCTCGTGAGTTTTATTTTATTATGTGATGCATTATTGTTTCATGAATTATATTGGCCATGTTCTAAAATAGTATTGCAACCATGACTAGAACAAGGAGTGAGAGTAGTAGTAGAGGTAGAAACCAAGAAGGTGAGACATCTATGCCAAATGATGATTGGGACACTATTATAAATCGACTTATAGAACTCATTTAGTGATAATCAGAACAAATTCAATAACTCATCCAGCAGAGGGATGTGGGTGGATAACACAGAGCTGAAATGAATCAACCACACCCCCGAGCAAAAATAGTGGAGGAAGTTGGGAAAAGGTTTAAGAAACTCAATCCACCAATATTTGAAGATGTGGTAGATCCTACAGCCGTAGAGGATTGGCTGAGAACCCTAGAGAATATATTCCAGTATAGCAGAGTCCTAGAGGAAGAGAAGGTGATATGCGTCTCGTTTATGCTTCGTGGAAGTGCTAGGCACTGGTGGGATACAATGAGGAGTATAGAGAATCCCTTTACTATGACTTGGAAAATATTTAAAGAGTTATTCAGGAATAAATACTTCAGTGTGCTTGTTCGTACAGTGAAGATGAATGAATTTATACAGCTGCAGCAGGGAGCTATGACAGTTGGGGACTACATTCGAAAATTTAAACAGTTGTCCAGGTTTGCCATGCATATGATCAGTACTAATGCACTGAAAGTAGAAAGATTTCTTGAAGGTTTGAGGCCAAAACTATATAGAGATATTAATATGGTGGGAATTCAAGGAGTCAGCTATTCACCGATTGCTAAGAGAGCATTAGTTGCTGAGCAAGTTGAAGTTAGAATTATTTGTGCGTTGGAAGCTCATCGTCAATTTAAGTAAGGACAAAGATAGAGATGGGTTGGAAGTGAAAAGAAGAGACCATTCCAAGCTCAAGGCCAGAAACCCAAATTTTGATCAAAACCAAGGCAGCAATAGTGGGAGTAAAATAAGAGACCAAAGATAGAGTAGGGAAAAGCGCCAATGCCACAATCTATGTGCCCTAGATGTGGTGGTCAACATGTGGGAAACTGCCATACAGATCCTAGAAGGTGCTATGTGTGTGGAAATGTTGGCCATATTGTCAGAACATGCTTGGAGAACCTAAACTATATAAAGCAACCGAATGTACCCGCTAGAGTTTTTACCATCACTAGAGCAGACGAAGAGGTGAATCCATCGGTAGTGATAGGTAAACTCTTGATCCATGATCCTCCAGTATTCATACTATTTAATTCAGGAGCTACACATTCATTTGCGTCCACTGAGTATGTGAAGAGGCTGGGTAGGACACCTAACGTAACAAAAATTAGTTACAATGTGACAATTCCTTCTGGAGACTTAAAGTAGACCAATCAAATTTTAAAAGCTTGTGCCATTCTTATTGAAGATAGAGAACTATATGCTGATCTAATTGTATTAGCTATGAATGACTTGACATAATTTTGGGCATAGACTGGTTATTAAAGTACTGCGCTACCATAGATTGCTAGAAAAAGATAGTGACATTTCAACCTCTTGGAGAAGAACCTTTTATGTTCGTTAGGATTATGAAGAGCTTCAGATTCCCACTAATATCAGCGCTGAAAGCAGAGGGGTGTTTAGTCAGTGTTATGAGCATTGAAGGACAACACCATTCTATCATTAGTGAGGTATTAGTGGTCCAGAAATACCATGAAGTATTTTCAGATGATCTTCCCGGGTTACCACCCAATCGTGAGATAGAATTTGTTATTGACCTGCATCCGGGAATGTCTCCAATCTCAAAATCCCCTTATCGAATGGCTCCATCTGAGTTAAAAAAATTGAAAATAGAATTATAGAAATTGTTGGAAAAAGGTTTTATCAGACCTAGCTTTTTACCGTAAGGTGCGCTCGTTTTGTTTGTATGAAAGAAGGATGGTACGATGAGACTATATATAGACTATCGATAATTGAATAAGGTTACAATCAAGAATAAATATCCTTTACCCCGGATTGATAATTTGTTCAATTAGCTCTAAGGTGCAGCAGTATTTTTAAAAATTGATTTACGATCTGGATACCATCAACTGAAAATAAAAGAAGATGATATTTCGAAGACAGCATTTCGCATGAGGTATAGACATTATGAATTTCTGGTAATGCCATTTGGATTGACTAACACCCCAACAACTTTTGTGGACCTGATAAATTGGGTATTTAGAGATTTTCTGGATAAATTTGTTATTGTATTTATCGATGATACCCTGATTTACTCCAAAACAAAAGAAGAGCATGTGACATATTTGAGAATGGTGTTAGAGGTTTTAAAGGTAAAATAATTATATGCTAAATTTCTAGTTGGACCGAGTGGTATTCTTGGGACATGTCATATCAGGGGCAGAAATATCAGTAGATTCAAGTAAAATAGAATCTATTAATAGTTGGTCACAATCTACAAATTTTTCAGAAGTACATAATTTTCTTGGTTTGGCTAGATACTACCGTAGATTTATAGAAGGATTTTCTAAGATTGCTTCCCATTTAACACAGTTAACACAAAAGGGTATAACATTTAAATGGACAGAGACGTGTGAGAAAAGTTTCCAAGAATTGAAGAAGAGGTTGACATCAACACCCATTCTTTCAATTCCATTAGGTACTGGAGGCTTTGTAGTTTACAGTTATGCCTCAAAGAATGGCTTGAGATGTGTACTGATGCAAAATGGGAAAGTGATTGCATATGCATCGAGGCAGCTAAAAGAATATGAAATAAATTACCCTACACATGATTTGGATCTTGCTGCATTAGTATTTTCATTGAAAATATGGAGGCACTATCTATATGGGGAGCGGTGTGAAATCTATATGGATTACAAGGGCTTAAAATACTTCTTCACACAAAAAGAACTGAATATGCGACAAAGAAGGTGGTTGGAGCTGGTAAAAGATTATGACTGTGTTACCAACTACAATCTGGGTAAGGCTAATGTAGTGGCAGATGTACTGAGCAGAAAATCAATACAAGGTACCGCAACTACTTTTTATGTTCAGAGACTAGAGTTAATTGAATTCCAGAAAATGAATGTGGAGATTATACTGTTGGGAGAAATGGAAATAAAGTTAGTAGCCTTGACACTTCGACTGATGTTAATTGACAAAATTCAACATAAATAATAAGGGGATGAATATTTTGCCAAGGTGAAGAAGGATATTGCTTCGGGGGTGCCGTTTGATTTTAAAATATCTGTGAATGGATTGGTGCAATTTAGGGAATGATTATACGTGCCCCATGTGGATAACATTAGAAATGATATTCTTATAGAGGTATATTCAACACATTATTTAATATATCCATGAGCTACCAAAATGTATAGAGACTTGAAGATGCATTACTGGTGGCCAGGTATGAAAAGAGATATTGCACAGTATGTGGACCAATATTTGACATATCAGTAGATAAAAACAAAACATCAAAGATCAGCGGGAACTTTGCAACCTCTATTTATTCCAGAATGGAAATGGAAAAGAATCACTATGGACATTGTGATGGGTTTACCTAAAATCGTGAAATGTCATAATTCTATTTGGGTGATTATGGACAGATTAACTAAATCAACTTATTTTCTTTCCATTTGCTCAACCTATTCCATAGATCGATATGCACATATATATATATATATATACATAAAGTGGTTAGACTCCATGGTGTACCACTATCCATTACTTCTGACAGAGACTCGAGATTTCTGTCTATCTTTTGGAGAAGTCTATAGAGAAGGAACACAATTATCTTTCAGTACTGCATATCATCCTCAGACCAATGGGCAATCTGAACCAACAATACAAACTTTAGAAGATATGCTTAGAGCCTGAGTATTGGATTTCCAAGGACAGTGGAGCAAGTATCTACATCTACCTCTGGTGGAATTCTCATATAATAATAGTTATCAGGCTACAATCGGCATGGCTTCTTATGAAGTACTGTATAGCAAGAAATGCAAATCTCCAGTTCACTGGGATAAGGTAGGTGAAAAGAAACTTTTAGGTCCGGACATGATTTAGGAAATGACAGAGGCTGTGTTACAAATCCAAAAAAGAATGAAAATTTCCCAGAGTCGACAGAAAAGTTATGCAGACCAAAGAGGGAGGATGCTAGAGTTTGCTATAGGAAATCAAGTGTTTCTGAAGGTAGCTCCAATGAAACGTATTATGCGGTTTGGGAAGAAAGAAAAGTTGAATCCCAGATATATTGGTCCATTTTCTATTACCGAGAGAATATGTGATGTTTCTTACAAACTTGATATGTCTACATCAATGCCTCAAGTACATAATGTATTCCACGTATCCATGTTGAGAAAGTATGTTGCGAATCCATCCCATATTCTACGGAACGAACCAATAGAGTGGAGATCAGATTTGAGTTACAAGGAAAGACCTGTCAAGATTCTACTATGGGAGATAAAGCAACTTAGAGATAAGAAAATCCCATTAGTCAAGGTACTATAGAGGACCAGTCAACGAAAGAGGCTACATGGGAAAGAGAAGATGAAATGAGAGCCAAATATCCAGAGCTTTTTCCGTAAGCAAAATTTTGGGGATGAATTTTTCATAAGGAGGGAAGGATGTAATACTCGAGCCTTGCGCTACTCACCTAACCAATATAGTTCATGCATTTCATGTTACGTATGTATCATTTGCATTTTAATTGATATTTCATAATGCACTATATTTTATGTGGCATCTTTAATAATTAAACTTCTGAAGTTGTCACCCGATATTAGTCTCCAAAATTTTTAACCTAATTAGTTGAGTTGGTACTAAGATACGAGCATTTATGTGTCAACTATTAGATACGATTACGATACACGTAAGTGAAAAGTGGCATTGTTGTGTTTATCGGTGTACGATAAACTATGCAAATAAATTAATTAGGGAGAAAATGGTGATAGTAATAGTAATAATAATAATAATAATAATAAAAGAAAATAAGGATATTATCATATTAGTTAAGAGATTATAAATTCTTACTAGAAATAAATTTGCAGGTTTATAAATAAATATCAAAATATTATATGTATAGATGTATGAAATATATATATATAAGTATATGTGTGTAGTATAATATATATATATATATACACATATATGTATACATGTGTAGTGTGTAGTGTGTAGTTATGTTAAGGATAAGTATATATATAATATATTATATTAGATATCTTTAATAGTTAAGTAATAACACACATACCACACAAACACATGGCTAAAATAAAAACACCACACACACAATCATGACAACAAAGGAAAGGAAAAAAGAAAAGAAAAAGAAAGAAGAGAAAAAAAAGGGAAGAAGAAATAGCACGGCAGGAAAATAAAAAGAAAAAAAAAAGAGAAAGAAAGAATAAATTTCAACCGTAGAAATTTGAGGAAATTTTGGGTAAGTCTCTTCTTATTTTTGTATGGATAAAAATATATATTTATGTCGTTTATTTCTAATTCGAAAGAAATTTTTTAATCCAAGTTAACTAGTTATCTACCTGTGAGATAATAATTAATATACACCTTTAATTTGAAATTAGTTATGAAAATTTAATTTTATTATCTTGTATTAATTCGATGACGGAGTTAATTAAATTGAGGGATTGATTATAGGATTATAACATATCAATTAAATAATATTAGAATAAATTCAAGACGAGAAATTAAGGTATTTAAAAGTTTCTGACTGGGGTGAAGTATGAAATTTTAAAATTTGATTGTTACTTAATTAAATTTAAGATTTAAGATCTCTTATGAGATTTGATATAGAAACCTATTGATTAAGAATGAAAATTAATACGTTATATTTTTACAGGCTGCCTTATATCTAATGTTAGGGAGGAGAATCCTGTTAATCTTCAGTAGGATATCAAAGGTAAAAGGTAAGTGAAAAATCCATTTGCAACTACAATGCATGAACATAGTATTTTGTATATTATCTATATTAAAGGTAATCCTTGTGTCTGGATATGTGTATTGTGAGTATTATACATACCTTATAGTACATATGTTGTTTGGATGATGGGACATAGGATCCGTTGTGTCATTAGATATGCCATTCATCAGCATTTACACGTGCATGCATAACACATGCCCACAGTTGAGTTTTGCATACATGATATTATTTTTAGAAAGAAAATAGTTTGGTTGGCCACTACTAGTGTACGGAGGCCTGTGTGGCTTATTTAAATGATATTTTGGGGCGCCGTGAGTATTACTTCTTGGAGGATCATAGGGGTGGACAGAGGGTGTATCTCTGGTGGTCACGAGAGGGTGGACCACTTGACTGTGTTCTTATCGATGCCGCTGGTGGGAAGACTTCTGGAGGATCATAGGGAAAGACAGGAGGTGGATCTCTGGTGATCGCAGAAGATGACCCCTAGACTATGTCGATCTGTTTATGGTCATGTAATTATTGATATTGTTGAGAGCTCTATCCGGTATATAGTAGGTGGGTCAAGGGTCCAATAATGGAAACTAATTTTGAATGAATTATTTTTATGCATAAGTTGCATTTTTTTCATGATCTCATTGAAATGCATTGCATTTATGTTGGATTATCCCTTCAGCATGCATGATTTTCATGTACTGAATATTAACTCACGTAGTTCATGCATTGTAGGTGAGTTTGATGATACTTGAAGCCATGAACTTACTGAGCGAGCGGCTGGAGCTCCTATAGGTTCTAAGGATCAGTGTACATGGATGACGACATGTTGGGCTGATTGTTAACTTATTTGATTTTGGAGTCTATTGTATTAGGTTTTGGGATTTGTACTGTGTGTTACTTTTATAACTTTTCTGTATATGGGTATGTAAGAATTATGATTGTTATGGATCCTCTGCAGGTATATATATTAGTCTGTGAGTGGAAAAATAATTTATTATTTATTAATATGTTATAGGAAAAAAAAAAAAAGAAATTTCATGCATGTACACAAATTCTATCATGTCAAATTATATATTATATATATATAGTTGTGTAGTAATAGGGGTGTTACACTTGTGCCCCTAAAAATCAATATAATATAAAAAAAATAGGCGTAAAGATAACACATAACTACAATTAATATATAATGTGTTGGTAGGTAATCCTCCCATACCCCAATTTTCCAATGCCAATGGAAACCTGAGTTTCTTTCATAGAGATTTAGTAGAACTCTTTGATTTCACTTCAAAATAAAATCAGAAAAAACCACAATTGCAAACCCTATGCTCCTTCCATCTAATCCGGTCTCTTAGAGCCTATTTGCAAGAGATGATGGACTGCTTTTGTGTGGACCAATAGTTTAGGCACCATTAGGATTCGTATCAGCTTCTCAAAATATATGCTTAGTGAAGTGGCTTCATAAACTAATCGGTGGACTCTTCTCTTCATTTAAGCTCAAGTGATGGGAATTGTTCTATTTATGGTAGAGATAATTGTTTATTTGTTAATAATTGAACAAATATAGGTAATAAGCTCATATATGATTGGTGCACTTCATTCGAACAACCACCTCCACCACTAGAAGATTTCCACTATGCTTGTCTGTTATACCTAACCATGAAAAATAATGGATCTTTTGGTTTCTTGTTGTTATGTTGATATTTTAGCCTCTTTTTTTTCCCTAAATTGTACTTACTATAATGCATATGGCTGGTAATAATTAAATTATGGTGTTCAAGAAAACTAAAATTACGAACTAAAGTAGGGTATTCATGAAAACTAAAATGTAATTACTATAATACATATAGCTAGCAATGATTATAGTACTGAAATATATGTAGACATGAAAATTTAATACCATTCATAGCGCAATAGAGTAGCATGGGAAAAGAACTCATGTTTATGACTAATATCAAAGTATGTTTTCTATGATGGTAATAATACAAGATGCTCCCAATAAGGTGTTATGGACGATAGTATATTAATATTGTTAGCATTATTCTTTGATTTGGGATAACAAAATTGGTCAAGGATTAATAAACCCCCAGACCCCCCTTGACTTCACTAATTAGCATTCCTGTCCTTCTCTGAACTTTTCTTCTCTTATGAAATTTTGAGTTGGCAGAGGATTCGAGAATAGGGTCATGTCCTTAAGATTTCATTAGGAAAAAAGGCAACAGCATCCGATGAGTATGATGTAGTTTCTTCAGGGTCGTAACAATCACTTCAAGTAGTGGAGAGAACAAAAGATGTGCTCCCAAAATCAAGTCGTGGAGCAAGCTGGGCCTTTCCATACAATCAAATGGAAAGCTCCAAGGGCGCCATATTCTAGGAGCCCAAACAATTCTTCCAGATGAAAAAAGAGCCATGAGGAAGGTAATCAAAAAGAAAGAAGACCTGTGTCACTTATAGGAGTACAACACCTCATACCAACCATTGCATAGTACGGGGTTTTGGCCTAAACTATAACTATAACTTTTGGCCTAAAAGTAAGTATTTGATCGTAATATAGTGTCGCATGTCTGTTACATGTGAAATATATGTATATTTTCATATATGTCAACTTATATAATGTGTGTGCATGTTATAATAATTTACAGAATGGATTGCATACATCACAAATTTTGTACTAGTATATGATTTAAATCGATCATACTATCATATACAATATTATTAGGTCTTTCTTGGGAATCCTCGCATATTTTGAAATTCAATTGCTTCATCTTCTTCGAGCAATACTAAGCATCTATTTCAAGTTTGTAAGACTACATATATAATGTTTCTTTAGTAAATATACACTAAATAAAATTATCTTAATTGATTATTGTTATTTATGCTACGATCTTTTTCCTAATCTTATATCCTGAAGCCATTACGTAAATAAATAATATTAATATTCAAGATAACTACTACACCATTATTATATCATCCTCATGCTAATGGAATTTCAACAATAATCGAGGATTAATTGTAGCAGCTGCACAAGCTACCTTAGCACTAGTCATGTCAAAGAATGATAAGGAAAATTTGATAGATCGTGACTTGCTCATAAAAAGTCTTGGTGATAAAAAAATGGTTCCGTGACTTGTTACAAATGAAAGTGTATTCTCTATTACATGACATTGGCCATCATCCAATATGCATCATATGAGAACTACGAATGACATAATTTGCCACCAAAATTTAGTCATCAAAGCAACCTAAGGTTGGTGAAAATTGTAAAGAAACTTTGAATATCACGAAATAAAGGGACTAATCCAGCTTGCATCTATTCCGATAGTTCATGTGGTTGGAGGAATAGAGTTAACTGCGCCTATCAGTGTGATACCTGAGCCTCTTACTACTCACATGGCTAAATATGATTCATGCATTACATGTTAATTTTATATGCTATTTGCATTTCTATTGACATTGCATAATTTATTTCAATTTATATGACATTCTTGAATATTAAACTTAATTCTGAAGCTCTTGCACGATATTAGTTATTGAATTTCTTAATCTAAGTAGTTGATTTTATATTGAAATAAGAAGAAAATGAGGTGGATCAATATTAGATATAGATGGGATATATAGGTTATAATTTTGGAAGTGCTAAAAGTGTTACTAGTAACCTTATACAGTTTAATTTGATTTGATCAAGTTATTTCAAAAGTATATATTTGTAAATTAGCATACTTGGGATATTGGACATGATATAATATGAATTAAGTGTCATATTACAAGGCGCTTATGTGCATATGATTTTAGAAATGCAAACTATATAATTCTTTAAGAATCGGATGCGAATCGGTTTGGAGATCGAATGAACGGACATAGGAATTACCTATGGGAATGAATGGTGATTAAGATAGGTTGCAACCAAATAAAAATAGATGAGACACATAAGATTAGGGCTGCAAGATAAGGGAGAAAATCAGATTTTCCATTTACTTGCTACCTCGTGCTTTCTTATTAAGCTTAAGCTAACATCTCAAGCTAACACCTCAAACCCTTCACCCTTAAGCAACGACCAGACCCTCATTTCAGCCATTTTCATCTTCCAAACACACACCTTAAGGTCTCCATGTGATCCAAATTGATTCCAAGTTGAAATAAAAGCAAGAAAAGCAAAGAAGAAGTGATTACCATCAAGTTAGCCTCAAAATCTGCATAGGTAACACTTATCTACGGTTTTGCCTTTGGTTTTCAGATTATTATGAATGGTTTTATGGCTTATTAAGCTTTCAATATCTCTTATAAAAGTGTTAGGAAGTTTTTAGTTAGACTTTGGTGCACAAAGAAAGGGTTTTTGATCACAAACACTTAATAGGAAATACTTGTGGCAGAAACTGTCATCTTACTGTTTTCTTGTGTTTTAGACTTCAAAAGTGTATGGTATATTGAATAAAACCTATAATTATTACCATTTACATGACCATATATGATTTAAGAGTATTGGAATGAATTTTTATCAGTTGGAAATTGAAATAGAGAATGATATTGGAGAAACACTCAAACTGCCAAAATAGCAAAATCTGTTTTGGTGTGCTGTGAAGGAAACTGAATTAAGGGAGCTAAATCGATTATTTTTGGTAATAATATGACCTGGTTGTCTCATTATATATGTTATCTAAGTATGGTGAAAATGTTGGAGTGATTGAATATACTTAAGGGTGCCAAAACCATTAATGTCATGAAGTGTGCAAAACTGTCACGGTAGGAAATAATCTATTTCAGTATGTCGTGAAGAGAGCTGAACTTGGGAAGCTATATCCATGATTTTTAGCAATTCTATGATATGGTTACATTTATATACATGTTATATAAGTGTGGTAAAATTTTTGGAGTGATTGGATATATTTAGGGATGTTAAAATTATCATGCAACTAAACTTGACAGCAAGAAAATATGAAAATGTGAATCTGCCACATTTGATCACTTAGCATGTTTCAACCTAGACATGTTGCTATTGAGTGTTAACAATTAGGTACATGCTATTAGAGTTATAATACTTCAATTACATGATGTTTTCATGTATTTAAGATGAGAAATTGAGGTATTTGAGGGGCTATATTGGGTTCTAGTTTGTGAAAGCTTGATTGTTAGCTTATAGCTTGGTGTTTAAGGTCTAGTATGAGATTTTGTGCTTTCAACTTGCCAAATTGGGAATGGTGCTTGATGTTGGGTAATATTACAGGCTATTTTACATCTAAGATTGGAGAGGAATACTAAACAAATTTAGACTAAACCACCAACCAAGTGAAAGGTAAGTAAAGATTCATTTGCAACTACAATGCATAGACATAGTAGATGTGTGAATTATATGTAATATCATAAATCATATGTGCATAGTAGAGGGCTCTCCATTGAGCATACATACATGGGTATTATCATTAGCACGTGCATGCATCATATACTAGCATTGTGATAAATCTTGCATTGCACGGCATGATTCAGAGAAAGGAAAATGTTTTGTTGACCACTACTAGTGTACCGAAGCATGCATGGATTTGCATGGTGTTATGCATGGATTTGCAGGTTCGCGTGCATGGATTTGCATGCGTATGAGTATGCATGGATTTGCATGCTTATATGATTATTGGCCATTGGATTATGGCGGTATACAGAGCTCTTTTCCGGTGCATGAGATAGTAGCGTTGGTCAGGGGCCAAGAAAAAAATGATTTTGAGAAAAATATTTTGATGCATAAAATTGCATTGTGAGCATAGCATTTTGAGTTGCATGACTTGATATTGTGGATTATTCTTTGACATGCATAATCTTTACTTGCTGAGCGTTAGCTCATATAGTTTATGCATTGTAGGTGAGTACGATGATACTTGAAGCATCTTTGGCTGGCTGGTCGGCTGTTGGAGCTCCTGCAGGTGTTTGAGGGAGTGTGTACATGGATGACGACCTGTTGGGCTATTTTGTTGGCTTGTTATATTTTGAGTCTGATGTATTATGTTTTTAGATTGGTACTATATTTCTCTTTTAAAACTTTACTGTAGTTAAGTATGTAAATATTATGGTCGTTGTGGGTGTTGTGTTTTTATATAAATACTGATCCTTCTATTTTAAACAGGGTTGTGTATGTAAGAAGTGATTT
Source organism: Paulownia fortunei (assembly GCA_019321725.1). NCBI lineage: Eukaryota > Viridiplantae > Streptophyta > Magnoliopsida > Lamiales > Paulowniaceae > Paulownia > Paulownia fortunei. Next base: position 13,170,821 of record CM033106.1, read on the forward strand.
AGCTTTTCTTAAAATGTTAAAAAAAAAAATATTCCATGCATGCACACAGGTTCTATCATGTCAAATTATACAATATATATGGTTGTGTAGGAATGGGGGGGAGGGGGTGTTACAATCAGCACAGTACATCATCCCAACAAAATCGTGATAAAAAATCCTAATTAATTATATTCAATATAGAAGTGTTTAGAAATAGGCCAGCTTGTCCAAAACTTTTAAAAACTTACACGTATTCTTAATACCACCATTCCATAAATCTTTAGAAAATGTAGCACACTTGAAAAAATTATTAAATTACCAATGTTGTTGATGATATTCTTATTTCCCTAATAATGGTTGCTCATCGTTACCATTTTCATATGATTCCAAACACTAGTAGCCAACTGATATGGAGACCTAAAACATGGAAGTTTTAGTTGATTTTGAAGAGGATTTAATTTGAAATTCAATCGGTTTAGACGAAAAAATGCAAAGGACAAAAACCACAAAAAACACCTATTTTGGTGCCAATGAGTGTCACTACAAAGAAGAAGAACGTTAGTGATGAGAAATCAAGTGATAATGTCAAAAATATCACTAATTATATCTCTTAAGTGGTATGAGTTTTTGTTTTGTCACTATAATGATTTCCACCTTTTTAATAGTGACAAGAATTGTATAAATGTTATACTATTCCTAATTAATAATAAAGATATTGTGCATAAAGTTGCCACCATAGATAATTAACAATATATATATATAGTGACAACTCAGTAAAAATAAATATGCTTGTTGCTAATTGTGTTGCTATTATATATGAGTCACTAATTATAAATAGTGATAATTAGACATTATCGTAGCAAAAATAAGTTTTTTTTTTTTTAGAAAAAAAGCTTATTGAGACAACCAAAAATAGTGGTCACTTAACTTAAGTTTTTAGCATTATCACCTAATATTTTATATCTAATATAAATTTTTCTTTGTAATTTATTCTCTCTCCAAATAATCATTTCCCAGGTTTGTAATATACCTCATTACCCACCAGTCAAAATTTCTTAATTTTCTTTTCAAGAATTTTACTGTTTAATAAGAAATGACACATGGAATGCACATGCAAAAAGTATATATTTTAAAGATGAAAGTAGTGACAATATAACTTGTATCACATAAATTTTTTCTCTTTCACTTAAAATGCTTAAATTTTTAACTTTCTTGCCACTTTATATTTCTTTGGGAAATTTTTCCTTAAATGTCCTTAAGTTGTGATTACATTATTATGACTAAATGCCATGTTTGGATTCTTTACAAAGATAATACTCAGAGAGTATGGAATTGAAAGGTCAATAAACATATAATAAAGAATCTTGAATTAAGCAAGACTCACATGAAGGAATAAAAGTTCCAAAATTAAAGGGCTTTATGATAATTTTTTTGTGTGAGGATTTGATATTATGAAATATATTTTGCAAATAATTGCTTCTTAAATGAACTTGATTTGGAACAACTTTTATTCTCGAGAAATATTGTGTATCACCTGATACACTATAGAAATGATAAACAAATGACAAAGTAAGAAAGTGATATAAAACATTGAAATTTTCTTTCTCAGCTCTTCTTCGACTTCGAGGTATAGTAGCTTTTTCAAAATATTTGACACTCTTTTATCTTTCTTAAATTAACCCATTTTAAGTCTTGTTGTTTTGAATGTTCTTGTTTTCTATGTAATGTTTCATTCATAGATACAAATAACTTCTATTGAAATATAGAAAAGCATGGAAAAAATAAATTCAAAAAAAGTCTTCAATTATAAATAGGTAACATTTTCAAAAAAAAGTTAAAAGCATTGAACTTTCTTCTCAACTGTTCTTCTATTATGGCTTTAATAGCTTTTTAAATGCATATGGCGCTCTTCATCTTCTGTAAATTACCCAATTATTTTTGGCACGTCAGACTTGCTTATTCAAATGTTCTAGTTTTACTACTTCATAATTAATGAACAGTTAGAATTAACTTATTGCTAAAGATGAAAAATCCTGGTTAATTAAATTTAATAGAAGTATTAAGCAGAAGGGCAACTAGTCCTAAACTTTTAAAAACTTAAAAAATTTCTTAATAGTACCATATATATACAGTGAATCTTTTGAAGATGAAGCGCACATAGGAAAATTAGTAATGTTGTTGATGATATTTACTTGAGACATAATAGTTGCTCATTATTGCCACTTTCCTCGCAACCCAAAAACAAATTTTATCCAGGTGCCTCTACTACCACCATAACTGCCTACAGCAATTGAAGAATTCTCAAGGCAACACTGAGTTGGTAGACAAGATGGCACGTACTTGATTTTTACAACACTTTAGTAGCCAACTAAAATAGATGATGAAAAAATAAAAGTTTAGCTGATTTGAAGAGTATTTAACCTGAAATAAGATCAAACAGTTCTATTATGCCAGAAATGTGAGGGACAAGAACCACAAAACCCCCCAATTTGCTGCTAATAAGTTTTCTATCTACAGAATATCACAATTTCAGGTTTATAACATGCCTTAACACCCACCAACCAGAATTTTTTTACTTATCTTCTCCAGAATTATAGGAAATGACGTTGTATCAAGGGGTATTTTTAAAGAAGAAAGTCATGACAAGTCACTATCTCTATGTAATATCAAGTGGTATTTTTAAATCTTTACTTTCTTGTGGCGTTACTTTTTATTCGGTATTAATTTTCCTATTCTTTAAATTATGATTACATTATTACACTTAAATGCCAAGTTCATTTTCAAATTCAGGAAAGTACTTGCAGATTATAGGTGTGATAGTCAGTGAGAATAAAATTTAAGAACTTGCAAAAAGCAAGTTTCACATGGCGAGTATAATAACATAAAAGTTAACATGTTTTTTGTTTTTTTTGGTTTGTTTGGGGCGGTGGGGGAATAATTTCATTATAATAGGACTTTTGCATTTTTAAGTATATGAGTACTTAATTGGTTTCTAAATAAATTTGGTTTGGAACAATCTTTGTATCTTCTAGAGAAATATTATGTTGTATCATATGAGTAAAAGATGTTGGTGTATGTCGGAAAGAGATTTGGAATTATATCCCGAATAGAGTGATGTATGCATTAAGCAAATCTCCTTAAGATAAATTTTATCCCTTACACTTATGATTATACGATCATGGATGTCTGTTTCCCAAGATACAACACTTTATCACAATAATTAGTATAGCATAATTTTAATCTGGTCGGACGAACCAAATAACTCGATTATATTCTTGTTTAAAGAATACTATAATTATCAAAGATTATTTAGTAGGAGAAAGAAGAGAGAAAATCAATTAATTCCAAATTGATTTTGGGGTGAGTTTGAATGAATAAAAGGGGGTCCAATCACGAGTAGCCGTGTCCCTTGATTTGAATCGATCTAGACTATTGGATCATACCTCTTCAAAGATGCTCGTGATCTAGTAGTTCATATCGTATCCTTCAGCGAAGGTCCATGACTCTTACCGTACACCTTTCACACTGGTCGTGTCCAGTCACCTACACCCTGTTTGCGATTAAGATCAATTGCAGTCCTTCAGTTGTGTCTTGTCAGAAGCCACTTGTACAGGCACGTGGTAGAGTGGCTCGGCCATGGCTTGGTTACATGGCAGAGTGGGTTGTCAGAAGCCACTTGTACAGGCATGTCAATTGGGCACCTATCCACATAAGGTCACACTACGCGGGGGCCAGTTGGACAAATCTTCCAAGTCGCTGCTATGTTGAGCTACTCCGCCATGTAACCAAGCTATGGTCGAGCCACTCTACCACATGCTGATTTAATTTCTAAAAAATTTAAGGCTCTTCAGCTCCTCATGACGTTGTGTAAGTAGTCAGTACAAAGTGCGCCTTTAAAGCACCTTATGCGACTTTTGTAACGTGGTCGCGCGCTTATGGGTGTGGCCTAGTTAAAGCTAGATAAAGGTCCACTAGGTTACGCTATAAGGGGAGCTATATTTTTATTCTTCTCTTGATGTGAAATTCTATATATGTAAAATAAACTTGCTTTATTTTTTCAAGGTGGGATGCACATTCATACTAAAGGACACTCCTTTGAAAGCTTGGAGACTTATCACTTCACCTACAAACTTCCAATATGGGATATCCTATAGTTCCTACAATTCCCCAAATGAATAGAAGAAGTCGGCACAAAATAAGAAAAATGAAGAATAATACATTGAAATAGGTAGCTTTCGCTTTGAACATTTTCTAGTAAAAGCCTATTACATGCACTTGGCCAATCAGTAAACTCCAAGTTTTGAACTTTCAACTATTATTGCAAGCCTAATTAATAGACTCTAGACACCAACTCTCACATGAAGTTTGGTTCTCTATCGTATTCATTATTTCGGCTATGGACTCTCTTTGGTTCTGCAAGTATTTTAGATAATTCGCCTCTCAAGATTCTTGTAAAAATTGGTCATGTTCACACTTACACAGATGATGTCCTATAAAGAGTATCCTACTATACTCCACTTGTACTTTTACAAGATATAGGAATCATTAATACTATCCTTTAACAATTTTGAAGGTAGCACTTCCTTACATCCTAGAAATTGGAAGGAATTAAATTCTTAAGGGCTTCCATTCGAGTCATTTATAACTTAATTTTCCTATTGAACCTAGTTCATGGGATCTCCAGTCGCTAGGTTAGGTTTTCATTAAGATAATTTATTCATTCTTTAGGCTTTAAACCTATTTCCCTTGATGTGCAGTTTATACGCTCTCTTCATAACCCTTTAGTAAATAGATCCCTAGGTTATCCTTTGATTTTACAAAATCAATTGATATAGTTCCAATAGAGAGCAACTATCTAGAGGTATTATGTCTTCAACAAATGTGTCGTGACTTATCGTTATATATAATATTTTGTGCCCTAGCTATAGCTACTTGGCTACCACAATGAATGAAGATTGTTGGCACCAATTTTGGCCATATTGGAACTTCTTCAATAAAATGTCTTAACTATTCCGCATCTTCTCCAACTTTATCTAAACTCGGATTCTATCGTAGAATCCTTCTATCATTGAAGGATATAGTAATTCGAATAGGATTTTAGACACTGATGAATACTCCTTGATTCTTTTTAGTACCCCATTACTCTAAGTAATACATCTAGTGGTCATTACTTGGGTTACTTGTAAATCTACTTAGATTTCTTATAGCGTAAGCTATATCTGGCCTTGCACAACTCTTTAAGTATATTAGGCTTCTAATAATTTGAGAATATTCAAACTATTATTTTTATTTCAATTATCTTATCAAGAATAATATACGGTAGAAATAGATTATTTGTCTCTTTAATATCATGGACTTAAATCTCTAAACCACTTTATCAACATAATATCATTGAGATAATGTTATCCCATTAAGTATTTTAGAGATCTTTATTCCCAGTATCACATCAGTTTCACCTTCATCTTTCATGTCAAAGTTATTGGTGAGTATTTTTTTTATCTTATTGATGACCATATTAGTTCATAATATGAGCATATCATTTACATAAAGATATACAAGTACATGTGCTTCTCTAAATTTCTTAAAGCAGACACATTTATCACACTTATTTATGGTGAACCATTTCTAATCATAACACTATCAAACTCTTCGTGCCATTGATTAGGGGCCTGCTTCAAACTATAAAGAAATTTGACAAGTCTATAGACTTTGTGTTCTTGTCCTTTTACTTTGAAGCCTTTAGGTTGCTCCATGTAAATTTTTTCATCTAGATTACCATTTAAAATATAGTTTTTACATCCATCTGATGTATGTGACAATCATACAAGGTTGCTCTGGCTATTAAAATCCAGATTGATGTAATTTTTGTTATTGGTGAATAAGTGTCAAAATTGTCAACACTTTCTTTTTTGGCGATATCTCTTGGAAACAAGTCTAGCCTTGTATTTGTCTATTGAACCATTAGCTTTTAACTTCTTCTTAAAAATCTATTTTCATCCAATTGGTTTAGTTTCGCAGAGAAGATCAACTAATGACTAAGTATTATTACCTAGAATGGACTCTATTTCGCTATCTATAGCTTTCTTCCATTATTGAGCTTTTGGACTAGCCATAACCTCATTAAAGGTTTGAGGTTCACTCTCAATAATACATGTTATAAAATTATACCAAAGGACTTAGGCACTTTAGCTCTCTTACTCTTTTTATGTTCAAATTCTCTGTTATTCTTAAAACAACGTCATATGTTATCTTTTAAATATACACATAAATATCTCCTTTAGAAATGAACATATCTTCAAATAATTCAGCATCTCTGGGTTCAATTATTATGTATTTTCACTTGAATGTCACTTGTATCAAATTTTTGTACCAAAAATCTGTATGCTCTACTTTTTATTGTATATCCAATAAAAGTGCAATCAATAAATTTAGGACCTAACTTGACCTTTTTAGGAGATGGTATAGCTACTTTAGGTAGACACCCCCACACTTTCAAGTATTTATAGGAAGGCATTCTACCTTTCCACATTTCATAAGGTATTAATCTTGTGAGGAACTCTATTTAAAATAAAGTAAGTTGTAAGCATAAATTCCTCTATAAGTTCTAAGGTAAACCTAAACGGATAAGCATGGCATTAACCATGTCCTTAGGACTTTTATTTTCCTCTCAGCTTCTCCATTTTGATGTGGAGTGTATAGAGCTGTAGTTTAGCAAATAATACCTAACTTCACACATGATTCATCATACGATGATGAATATATTCTCCACCCTCTATCAGATCTCAATACCTTAATCGTCCTACCAAGTTGATTTTCAACTTTGTTTCTGTAAGTGACGAAAGCGTCCAGAGCCTTATCTTTATTACTTAGTAAATATACATAGCAATATCTAATGTGATCATCAATTAAGGTAATAAAATACTTTTTACCACCTTGGATTTAAACAAACTTAAGATTACATATATCACTATTTATCAAGTTTAGAGATTTGCTACTTCTTTCACCTGAACTAAAAGGTTTCTTAGCAAACTTAACTTCAACACAAATCTCACATTTGTATTTTTCATCAGTATCAAATTTAGGTATAAGGCTAAACCTTTCACCTTTCTCAGAGAATCTCAATTAACATGACCTAATCTACTGTACCATAAAAATGAAGTCTCAAACAAGTAAACAGAAGGTACACTTTTATTACTTTTAATAGTACGAATTACAGGAATTACATTCATTTTGAATGACCATTTGGCTGCATATCCCTTTTCCTACAATTTGACCATTTTTGCTTAGTACAAATTTGTCGGACTCAAATACTAGTCTAAACCCATTCTTGACAAGTAGTGAATCAAATACTATTTTTTTTCGGATATTTGGAACATTGAGTTCATCAACAAGTGTCAGCACCTTGTCTGATATCATCTTCAATACCACTTTGTCCAATCCAACTGCGTTGGAAGTTGATAAGTTGCCCATGAACAACTTCATTCCATCGATAGGAATGTATGTGGAGAACATCTCCTTGTTTGAACAAATATGGTGTATGGCTCCTATTGAAGATCAATGTCATCGATTAATTAAATTATTAAGTTATGTGCATTGCAATTTATGTGGATTCAAATTAATTAGGTTTTTATAATTTGTGGTAGAAAATTAATTAGCTTAATTAAATGTATAGTGTGTATTTCATTTCTTCTTCTATAAATACCCAAGTCTCTAGCCTTATAAATCATCAAGGAGTAAAGAAGAAAATAAGACTAGTAGTCTTATATATAAGAGTGTAGTCTTGTTAGTTTTGAGTGTTTGTGAGAATTGAGAGTTTTCTTTGTAATATCTCAAAGTTTAATAAAGTATTTGTTGTCTATCCAATTTTAGAGTAAATTTCTTCTTTGAAAGATTAAATTTAGAATCATATATTTTAAATTTTTCTCAACATTTGGTACCAGAGCAAGACTATCTGGGACTGCAGGGGTGTCACATCTCTTGAAATTCTAAGTATGCTCTGTGGTTGCAGATTTAATTGAACTTCCACATCAGAAAAGATTTTTTGAGATTGTTATTGAGGGAGTTTCTTTGAGTCGTGAGAAGTTCAGTACTCTGCAAGTTTATTGTCAAAACTTGTTTGATAATATAAAAATTATGCCGACACGATGGAAGATCTTCAAGTAGTTGGAGAAATCAAGAAACTCAACAACCAAAATCACAACACATGGTCATCAGTGGTAGTGAAGCTACACAATCGGCGGTAGAAGATACAAATGGCATCTTACGAAATTGGAAAAATTAAAGCAAGCAAAGCAATGTTTGCGTTAAAGACCACAAATGAAGAAGAAATGTTGGAGCACATTAGGGATACCAAAACACCAAAAGAAGTATGAGACATTTTTGTTACACTTTTTTCAAAGAAGAATGATACAAGACTGCAACTTCTTGAGAATGAGCTGCTATTGATGGCGCAACGTGACATGACGATTGCCCAGTACTTTAACAATGTGAAATCAATATGCCGCGAAATTTTAGAGTTAGATTCAACAACTCCTATTGGAAAACCAAGATAAAAAGTATAATTATCCATGGTTTGAGATCCGAATATAGAGGATCCATTGCCGCTGATGGCCGACACAACCATCACTTGTTGAGTTTGAAAATTTACTTGCAGTTTAAGAAGTTGTGGCCAAGCAAATGGAAGGAGTCTCGCTGAAGGATGAAGAGGCAGTTTCAAGCGGCACACTAGTAGTGGATCTAAAAAGAATGGTGACAAAGTGAAACATCAAAGAAATAGAGGCTCTTATCCTGGAGGAGCTTCAAAGAATCACGGTAATAGTATAACTTCGATGATGATTGTTACAACTGTGGGAAGCCGAGCCACATGGTGAAAGATTGTTGGACTAAGAAAAAACCTGTTGAAAGTAATACTACTACTTCCAGTTCCTAGAAAAATAATGAAGAAGGTTGGAATGCCGAAGCAATATTCACTACAGTAGAAAAAGAATTAGCTGTCATAGTGACAACATCAAAATAGATTAACAACAAGAATGATTAGATCATAGATTCGGGTTGCTCAGGTGATAAACAAAAGTTGCAAAACCTATCTGAATACAAGGGAGGGTATGTGGTGGTGACAACTGAAAACTCAATATTACCAATAGCTCACATTTGTAAGATAATAGTTACGCCTCGATATAATTCTAACCAGGTGCTACTTCAAATTGTTTATCATATCCCAGGAATGACGAAAAACTTGCTATTTGTGGCTTAATTGACATCATTAGGTCACTATGTCTTGTTCGGTCCCCAAGATGTGAAGGTGTATCGTGACCTTAAAATCTCAGAAACATCGATAATAGAGGGGCAACAATTGGAGTTAGTTTATGTAATGTCAGTAGAGTCTGCATACGTAGACAAGATAAGAAAAAATGAGACATAAGATCTATGACACATGAGGTTGGGCCATGTTAGTTATTCCAAGCTAAGTGAGATGGTGAATAAGTCAATGGTTAAGGGGCTTCCTCAACTTGACATGCAAATAGACACAATATGTATGGGATACCAGTGTGGTAAAGCTTACCAATTACCATACAAGGAATTGAAGTTTAAAGCAAAAGAACTATTAGAGTTAATTCACTCTGATGTGTTCGGACCTATTAAGCAATAGTCAATTAGCGGCATGCGATACATGGTGACATTCATTGATGACTTCTCAAGGTATGTATAGGTTTTTTTTATGAAAGAAAAATCTGATACATTTTCAAAATTTAAAGAGTTTAGAGAGTCAGCTGAAAGAGAAGTGGAAAGAAGATCCGTTGCTTGCGCACAATCAATGGGAGAGAATATAACTCAAGCAATTTTTTTCAATACCTTAAGAAATGCCAAATATATCATCAGTACACTTGTGCTAACACGCCACAATAGAATGGTGTAGCTAAGAGAAAGAACCGACATCTTGTAGAAATTTTTTGGAGTACGATATATGAAAAGAATGTACCTGGAAGGTTTTGGGCTGAAACAACGAGAACTGCAGCCTTTGTGATCAATAGACTTCCTCAACTGAGGTTAGATTTTTTTTCACCCTTTGAGAAACTATGGAATATGAAACCTACAGTTAGTTACTTTCAAGTATTTGGTTGTGTATGTTATGTAATTGTTCCTAATCATTTATGAAGCAAGTTTGACAATAAAGCTGTTAGATATATCTTTGTGCGATATAACAGCTAGAGAAAAAGATGGAAATGTTGTGATCTAACAAGTGAAAGATGCTACACTTCACGAGATGTAGTGTTTGATAAAACATCTTCTTGGTGGTCTTCAGAGAATGAGGTTTTGCCTGACTCCAGAGAATTTGGAGACAAGGTGCAATAAAAGATGAAGGAGCACACTGTTCAACTCCAGCCAATTTCGGATGAATCAGAAGATCCAGACAGCGATGATGTCGAACAAAGAGTGACTCAAAATCCTTGGCAAATTGGCGTGTATCAGTAATCAGATGAAGAAGGTGGGCCTAGTGAAATGGAGGAATCAACTCCATAATCAACTCCGAAGGTCAACAAAAACACGAAAGTTAAATTCCAAATACGCCAATGTAGCCATAATTGAAGAAGCAACTATAATAGAACTTGAGACATTTGAAGAAGCATCACAGAGTTCTGAGTGGATGACAACTATAAAAGAAGAGATCGATTCAGCAAAATCAGACTTGGAATTTGGTGCCGAAGCCAATAGATGTGAAACCTATGTCCTGCAAGTGGGTTTACAAGATAAAGCATCATCCAGATAGGTCAATCGAGAGCTGAAAGGCTCGATTGGTTGCTCGTGGTTTCTCTCAGCAATACGAAGTAGACTATGATGAAATATTTAGTCCTGTGGCAAAACTTACAATTGTAATCATAACTGGTGATGATGAGGCAAAAAGTCTTCGGACAAAGAAGAATTTATCAGTTAGTTTCCAGATAAAGGAACTTAGAGAACTCAATCACTTTTTGGTATTAGAGGTCGACCGTACAAAAGTAGAGTTGTTTCTTAGTCAACAAAAGTATGCGAGAGACCTGCTGGAGAGATTTGGGATGCTTAATTGCAAATCTATTTCAACACCAATGGAAGCCAATGCCAAGTTATGTGCATATCAAGACAAAGGCTTGGAGGATGGGACGATGTATCGACAACTTGTAGGTAGTCTTATTTATTTAAATTTGACTCGACCAAATATTTCATTTGCAGTTGGCATTGTCGATACATGCAAAATCTAAAGAAGTCCTACTTAGAAGCTGTTCGATGAATACTGAGATATGTGAAGAGTACAATTAACTATGATCTTTTGTACAAGAAAAGTGAAGGCTACAAGTTCGTTACTACGATGCTGACTATATAGGAGATCATGACACCAGGAGATCAACAATTGGGTATGTGTTTAAGCTTGGTTCTGGAATAATTTTAGTGTAGCAAGAGATAGCCGACTGTATCATTATCAACCACTGAAGCTGAGTATCGAGCAGCAGCAATGGCAGGCTAAGAAAGTACATGGTTGATACAGTTGATGAATAATCTACACCAGTTAGTAGATTATCTAATTCCATTGTACTGTGACAACTAGTCAGTAATTCGTTTGATAGAGAATCCAGTGTTTTACGCAAGAACTAAGCATATTGAAGTGCATTATCATTTTATTAGAGAAAAAATTCTACAGGAAGAGATTGAGATGAGACAAATGAAAATAGATGATCAAGTTGCAGACTTGTTCACAAAAGGTTTGAACACTAGTAAGTTTGAATTGTTTCATCGACAACTCGGAGTTGTTCCATCATCGTGGGATGAACTAGAAAGAGAATTAGAACATGAAAGTAAGGATTGGCCCCTTAGGATTCCTGAGGTTGACCCGCCCTCGTTTTGTTGTTGTTCTTAACCCCAAGCCCATTTTCGTTCCCAATAATCTCCATGAAAAGACTTTAAGGGAATAGGTATAGAGGTTAGGTTTGTGGCTCGCTCTAGTCTAGGTAAGTAGTTCATTGGTCAGGCGTCTACTGATAATGATCCTCGAAGAGGTGCCCGTGGATGGGCGAGCACTAAATGTTATCTTCTACATGACTGAATCATCCAAAACAGAACTAGTAGAAACATTAGGGGCTCCATAGAAAAATTCAGATGGAGATGATTCTGAAGTTGAAAATTTAAGCTATTTGCTGCTCTCAAACCCTTTTTCATTCACTCAACCAAGAAGAAAGGCTCTAATGGTTGTACTTTTGGGGCTACGTGGAGAGAGGATCGAGCTAATTAAAACTTGCACGTTTTTAATCTCAAGTTGCTAGCACTCTTTCTTCCTTCAACCAAAGTAATTTAGCTTCAAAAGTGGAGATAAAAGATGATTTTATTTAATGATCTAGGGTCTGTATTGGGAACTAATGTCCCTTAGATTCTGAACTGTCAGGGTACACTACAAAAACAGGGAAAATAGCAACGCAAATCTTAGTGACGATATTATATTTCATTGCTAAAATTAAAGTTTACGATGAAAAATTGTATAATCATCGCTAAGATGATATCAATTGACTCATTAGCGACGACGTAGATATATCGTCGCTAACATTCATCCCATTTAGCGACGAATTGTATAAAGTCATCGCTAAATATAACACTTAGTGGCGAAATGGTCCTCTCATTGCTAACATTTATTTATTTTTTACTTTTTTTTTTAATTCTTAGCGACGAAACATTATGTTTCGTCACTAAGTTTAATTTATTTGTTATTTTTTAGTCAAATTGTAGCGACGACATCATGGTCGTCGGTAAGGTTAATTTATTTATTTTTAATTTTAGCGGCAACTTTATTATTTTCGTTGCTAAGGTTAATTTTTTTTTAGATATTAGAGACGAGTTTCTTATAATCGTCGCTAATTTAATATATATTTTTATTTATATTTTAAGTGTTAGCGACGAAGCATTTAACCTCATCGCTAACTAAATATGTTAGCGATGAGATTTGCTTATTTCGTCGTTAATTTGTGGGGCTTAATTGACCAAAATCGGCCCTCCCCCCCTCTCTATTTTCTAAAATTCTCCATTTCTCTGTTTCTTCTTTCTCCCGCCGGAATTCAGTCAGCCACCATCACTGCCGTCACCATCGTCTCTGTCTGCCATGCCACCCTCATGTCCGTGTTTGTCCGTTGCTTCGCCGGTGCCCCTCGCTACTCTACATCGCCAGTGGCCCCTCGCTACTCAATGCCACTGACGCCACCAACCGCTACATCCGGCGGCCCTGCTCTCAGTCGCTGACAAAGTGTCTTGTTCTTTGATTAATTTGAAGCTTCATAATCTTATTTAAGGTAAAAATTAGTTTCTTTTCTTCTTGATTTTGATATTCTGTGTTGCCTACAAAAAAATTGACATAGCCAATAATATGAATTCATGATTAAGTGATTGGTGTAGAATGAATAGGTTCAGATTCATTCAGAGACATAATCAGTTTTATATTGCAATGAGATTAAAGTATGTCTCTAGAAAATGAGAAACTACAAACGCACTCAAAGAATTGTACACACTAGCATTAGCAGAAAAGTCATTATCTTGGCATTTTCATCAAGGAGGAATATGGAAGAAAATTTAGAATGAATACAGGGCCACGGGGAGGTAAGAACTGGAGGAAATGTTAAAGGAAAAAAGGATTAAATGAAAGAAGTAATGTCATGCTTTTTCTAATCTTTCATGGATTATACTAAATTTGACACCTTAATTAAGCAAATTTTCAATCAGGCTAGGTTACACTTTGTTGTTGTGATTGTTATGTTTGGTGATTAACTAGGAAGTAGTGCTAATATAAAAATATTTTACTTAATAATATATCTAATTAGGTATAGTTAGACTTGGATTTCAAACCTAATCTGGTCCTTTAATCTGAATTTTTTACCTGAATCAATTTCAGATTTAGTTACCTGTATCATTAGTTACATGTATCATTGAGGTTTGATTTCATCAGTCAACCGCAATATCTATACCTTGCAGTAGCACCGTCGGTACCATTTTCAGCACATTTATTTTAATTTCCAGTCTGTGTGTTCCTATATTGGAGGTTATTTATTAAATTAAGGATATTTGGATACTTTTTATAACTCTATGTACCTATTAATTTAAGAACCCGGAAGTGGCTAGAACTTAAGAATATAAATAATTTTTTGTGTTTATTTTCTGTTTTTTCTTTTTTCTTTTGGGTTATGTTTTGTGGCTTATGAAATCACTTTCTATAGAGCTAAAAGGGAGTACCATGTCTAAATAGATATATCTTTCAAAGAAATAAAAAAAAAATTGAAGTAAAAAGTGGAGTATTCTTTATATGCAAATTAGAATACAAAATATCACCTTTCATCATATAAATTAATTTTGACTTTCTGTGTATATGCATTCACAAACCTTAGACCCCGTTGTAGCATCAAAAAATTTTAAAATCTTGTATGATTTTAAAATTTGATGTTAAATTCTGAATTGTCCAATTTGGACAGTTTGAGAACATGTAATTAATTGTGGTTCTATTAGTATGCTATTTATCTCGTGTACGTGATTAACTATTTTGGTTCGTATCTCCCTTTATTCTTCGGGTACACTGTAATATGTGTACTTGGACAACTATGGGGAGATGCTGCTGAAATTTTTACGTATATGAAACAAAGTGGTAATACTTATAAAACTACAAATAAGTGCACGTTGTTGAATAGGATAGTGCCCTTACCAAAGAGTGAAAGGAAAAATAGGAGCAATGCATGCCATTAATGAACATGAATGCTTTCAAATCAATTATCTAATTACTATCATCAACAGGTCATATAATTATGGATCAAAATTGGATAATGAATAGAATCGAGTGGCTCCAGGACACATAAATGGTTTAAATAATTTTTTGGACGTAGCAAAGAATAATATGTCAATCTTTGGGTTATTGAAGATTCGTTGTCCTTGTCGAAGGTGTGAAAATTTATATCAATTTAATTTGGATTATGTTCTAGTACACCTTTATAGATAGGGGATTTGTAAGTTATACAAAGTGTGGACTTTTCTTAGAGAAAACCTATACCAATTGTTGATATGAATCCCGTTAATGAAGTTGAATACGTCAGTGACGATGAAGAATATGACACTTTCTTTGACATGTTAAATGACTTAAGGGATGCTGAAGTTGTTGGTAGTAGTGGATTTCGATGGGAGGATAATAATGAGAACCCATTTGTAGAGAGAAGTTGGGAGAAAGTTATATATCAATGTTTGAAGAAGCACATCGAGAGATATATTTCAGCTGTACTAATTTTTCTGCATTTAGTTTCTTAGTGAAATTAATGCATGTGAAGGTGTTGAATGGTTGGAGTAATAAATCATTTAATATGTTGCTTCAATTGTTGCGAGAAGCATTGTCGAAACCGAATGCAATTCCAAGCTCTCATTATGAAGCTAAGAAAATGTTAAGAGAGTTAGGGTTGGAATATGAATCTATACATGCTTGTAAAAATAATTGTATCTTATTTTGGGATGAACACAAGGGCAAAGATATATGTTCGACATGTAAGGAGCCCCGATTTAAGTATGATGAGGCGAACAATAAAAAAATCCCTCAAAAAGTCCTTCGATATTTTCCTTCGAAGCCAAGACTGAAGTGGTTGTTTTTGTGGAAACATATAGCAAGAGATATGAGATAGTATAAAGAAAAAATGGTTGAAACATACGGTACTAAGATACCCAGTTGATGCTGAAACATGGAAAGAGTTTGACAAATTGCATGAAATATTTACAGATGATCCTAGAAATGTTCGTTTAGGCTTAACAACTGATGGTTTTAATCCGTTTGGAAACATGTCAAATGCTTACAGTATATGGCAGTTTTACTTGTGCCGTATAATTTGCCCCGATGGAAAATGATGAAACCATCGTATATGATTATGTCTCTTTTAATTCCTGGGCCTAAGGCACCTGAAAAAGAGATAGATGTGTACTTGCATCCTTTAATCAATGAATTGAAGAAGTCATGGAGTAAGGGATAGAAGAATATGATGCAACTAAAGAATAAATATTTCGATTACATGTTGTTGTTATGTGGACAATTCATGACTTCCCAGCATATGGGACATTGTTTGGATGGAGTACTAAGGTTTATAATGAATGTCCTATATGTCTTGAAGATACTGTGAGTCAAAGAATGCGCAGTAAAATATGTTACGCAGGCCATCGGCGATTCCTACATGATAAGCACTCGTGGCGTAAAAATAAGAGCTTTAACAGAAAATTTGAAAGTGAAGGTCCGCCATGAACTTTTAGTGGTAGTCAGATTTTAACTCAGTTAGATACACTGCCTGAAGTGACCTTTGGTAAAGATCCTACAGTAATCGTCAAAAGAAGATGGTCAGTTAGTGATACAAATTAGGTTAAAAAGTCAATTTTCTTTGAGTTAGACTATTGGTCAGATTTAAAGTTGAGGCATAATCTCGATGTTATGTACATTGAAAAGAACATTTGTGATGCTTTGGTTGATACATTGTTGAGTATAGATGGGAAGTTGAAGGACACGATCAAAGCTCGGTTAGACATGCAAGATACGGGTATAAGGAGTGAATTGCATTTAAAGAAGATTGGGGACAGAGTCAGTAAGCCACATGCAAGTTACACATTCACTTTGGAAGAAATGAGTGAATTTTGTCAGTTTTTAAAATTTGTGAAGTTCCCCAATGGTTATGCCGCAAATATCTCAAGGAATGTGAATGTGAATGATGGAAAATTATATGGCTTGAAGACACATGACTGTCATGTCCTTTTACAAATATTACTTCCAATCACCATAAGAAAGTTTTTGCCAAAGGATATGTGTAGCACAATTTCAAGAACTTTACATGTTGTAGACTTGATAAAAATGGAGGAGGACATAGTATTCATTTTGTGCAAGATGGAAAGAATATTTTCTTCGGCATTTTTTAACATGGTTCACTTGACAATTCATTTACTCTGCGATGCCATATTAGCTGGATCTGTTTCATCACGATGGATGAACCCATTTGAACGGTATTTGGAAACACTCAAGAAATATGTTCACAATATGGCAAGACCAGAGAGATCTATTGCAGAGGGATATGTTGTCAATGAAGCATTAACTTTCTCATCTTTGTATATGAGCCAAATTGAAACAAAATTTACTAGGCCGGAACGTAACAAAGATGCTACTCAACTCATTTTATTCACTGTAAGTGTTTTCAATCAACAAGTAAGAGTGATGGGAAGCCAACGAAATCATAAATTGCCTCTTTCTTTACGTAAGAAAGTACATTGGTATATTCTCAATAATTGTAAGGAAGTCGACCGATATAGAAAGTAAGATTTCAAATTATATTCTATTTTTTTGTAATTTTGACTAAGTTCGTAATAGTTATATATATTTGTGTAGTGAACATTTGTAAATTCTTTCGTCAAGAAATCCTTCTTCCTGCATTCTACAATGTCACGATTAGCAATTTTTGTAGTGGTTTAGGGATAAAATATTTAGGCTAAGAAATCAAAAAAATCCGGAGGCTACTACTGAATTATACTCTCTAGCATTTAGACTTGAGTTGAAGTTCTATTAGTATGCTTAAAATCTTTTTATAATTTTTTGAAAATATTATAATTTAGCGACGGATTGTGGTTTTTCGTCGCCAAATTTTTTTACGACGGTCTTATTGCGGCAATTTTAGCAACAAAAATGTGGTTGTTAGCGACGAAAAATATCGTTGCTAAAATATATTTTTCTTGTAGTGTATAAGAGCATCAAGATTATTTGTGTGAAGATTTGATATTACTATACTAAGCTCTTAATTGTTTGTACATGAACCTGATTTGGAACAACTTTGGTCTCATTTTGAGATATATTATATATCATAGGATCATCAGTTAGAAAATGTAAAGATGATGGAGTAAGAAGTGATACAAAATGTCCAATAATATTGTCGCTCTTCTTCTTTTATCAAATTAGCCCTTTTCTTTGGTATCCCAAACTTGTATTTTATGTTTTATTCAAAGATAATTTAACTTAGAGCTAAAGATAGAAAAGCGTGTTTAATTAGATTCAGTAAAAGTGTTAAGAAATAGGTCACCTTGTCCAATAATTTTTGAGAACTTGGAATATTTTTTTACTACTATCATCCACTGAATATGTAGAAGATGAATTTGATGATAAGTCGTATAAGCGATATTGAGAGAATGCGACCACTTTTTAAGAGATTGGGATCCCAACCTATTCTTTTAACCTTAAAGAGTCTATTTGCAGAAGCACCCATTTCCAAAACAATGCAGTAGCCAACAGATAGCAAATTTTACTTGATTTGGAGTTCGTCAGCCTTCAGATCCAACAGTTTTATGATCCCATAAATGCAAAGGTCGAGAACAAAACAACAACTACTTGATTTGATGCAAATATTTTTATATGGGAGGATCATACACACATCTTTATAACATGCTTCATCTGCTAAAAAATAATATTTTTTTTGGTATTTTTTCTTTTCAAGAGTTTTGTTATTTAATACAGGGTGATTCATGTGCAAAGGAATTTATTTTAAATGTGAAATTTGTATAATATGTCATTGTTTTCATGATCGGATCAGTGATCAATTTAATTTTGCTGTCGGTTAGTGGTTAAATCAATTATACTGGTTGAACCATCGGTTCAATCGGTTTGATGAAAATTGACTATAAATTTTTATTATATTATGTAACATGGTAATGTAATAAGATAATTTTTCATTAATTGTTATGTATAAGATAAAAAATAAAAGTAACCAACTAAAAAACACATTTAACAAAGCCCGAAATCTAAATAACCACATATATATAACCAAATACCAAGTTTAAGATTCCTAAAAAAATAAAAAATAAAAATAAAAGTTAAAAAAAAAAAAAAAAGTTTTGACCGATTTGATCGAATTTTTTATTTTTTTACCCCCAAATGGACCAACCAGTTCACGGTTGGATTGATCGAATCAGCCAGTTCGATTATATTTTTAAAACATTGATTTTCTATTTGTAATATCTTGTATTACAAGGCTATATTGTCATATCCAAAATCAGAATGCGATATTGTAGCGCATTGCAATGCATTGTGACTGTAAAGGTCCCATAATATCAAATCAATGCATGTACATCTTTCAAAATCTTGCTGAAAGTTTAAAATTTTTAAATAAACTCATTCATTTTCCCGCCCCATAAATATATTCTTACTAGAAGCCGCCTACTTTCCCAAATCAAAAAATTCTTTCTAAGAGTAGTGATTGTGCACACATGCACGACATCTAAATTCTTAATTGTAATCAGTTATCCCTTGCCTAATTTAGTTCGTGCACCAACTTGGAGTGTGAAACTAGGAGAGCTCGTCATGTGTAAAATAAGAGAGGCAACTAATATTTTTGAAAGAGAAGATAATAAGGCAATCTTTGTGGCATAGGTGTCTGTTCGTTGAATTGTTGTCCATATTCACAAGCTACATGGCATATGCACTTCGAACAATTACCCCGTGTCATGTCGGACACCATGATAGTACGAACATGCACGATTTCTAAATCTTTCATTGTAATCAATTATCCCTTGTTTGATTTAGTACATGCACCAACTTGGAATGTGAAACTACAAAAGCTCATCATGTGTAAAATAAGAGAGACACAACTAATATTTGTGAAAGAAAAGATAATAAGAATCTTTATGGCATAGGTGTGTGTTTGTTGAATTGTTGTTGTTTGTCACAAGCTATAAAGAACAAGCACTTCGAAAATCACCCCGTCTCATTTGGACACCATGACAGCACGAACATATCTCCAACTCGTGTCCCACACGCACTAGAAGAAAAAAGACTACTTGTAACAATAAAATATTATTTTGCTAATATATGTATTATGTAAAAATAAAATATTGTTTCACTACAAAAAATGCTTTCAAAAACTTAACAATGAAAAAAACTAGTATTTAAGTTGTCACTATTAATGTCATAAATCATAACGATAATTTTTATTTCACTATGTTACTGTACATATGTCACTAATTTTCAATAGTAACAATATTAATACAATTCTTGACAGAAAATTAATATCATGACAATATAAAAACTTGTCACACAATATACACAATTATTGATAACTTTCTTTTATTATCACTTAATATTTTTTTACTAAATTCTCTTTTTTGTAGTGACGACATTTGATATGTGCATAAATTAAACGAAAAAATTATTTTGACATGGCATTCACACTTTGAACGTCTGGAATACTATTGACCCTTTTGCGGGGATGGCGTAGTGTGTAGATAGGCACAATTAGCTCCCTTTGTACAACCAAGTGAACTATAGAAATATTTAAGGCTAAACTATACTCTTGATTTAGTTAGACTCCAACGTTCTTTAATATTTTGCAACAATGGTTGGTTTTTTTGATGACAACATTGTGG
>CM033106.1:13191314-13242594 GCA_019321725.1 Paulownia fortunei
TTTCAAACATTACATCATTTGACAAATAATGACAATCATATTAAAACATGAACAACATTATATGATTCTTGTGATACAACAAATGAAAGTTTCAACTTACCTCAAGTCCATTTTATGCTAAGTGAAAAGGTCAATCTATTTGGAAGATAGGATGTGTTAAAGGCCTAACATAATCAAATCATGTACCATTTAATATCCTTTTTATAAATCATTTAGTCTATTCTAGTTAAAATCATATACACTTTTCAATCTTTTTTAAATAATTCCATATCAATTACATAACCTTAAAAACAATGCATACTCCATATTTTACTATTAATTCAAGATATTAAACATTGGGGTAGCCATTAAATAACTAATAATTCAAACAAAATTTGTTAGGACAGCTCCTAAAACATGCACACAATTCAAATTAACATGACGTCAACTCGATTCTAACTTAAATCGATTGTAACCTTCAATTAAGCAAACTAATTGATATTATTTTCAATCATTCATAGGAACTTTCAAACATAATATAAGCATTACAAGATTAATAGAAATAAGTAAATTAAGCATATTTCACAAGACTATGAATTTTGTTAGAAAATAGCTGAACTAGCTTGGTTTTGGCTTCAAGTTTAACCCAATTAAGTTTTCAATCATACAAAAAGATACTAAAACATGTAACCATCCAAGATACCATAAATTCATCATAAGAAACATTGAAAAAGAATATACCTTGATTAGATTGTAATTAAACTCCAAAATCAACGGTTTTCAAGGTTGAAATGGTGAAAACTTGTTCTAGTTTGTGCTCTATGGATTCTGATGGATTAAATTTAATTTTTTGGAGTAAGAGAGTGTATAAATTTGGAATAAACTTTGGAGAATAAGGCTGGTCATTTTTTAGGAGCTTCCACAAGAAAACATGGCTAAAAATGACTTGTTTGATATTTCAAGGAGAGGTAAGTGGATGGTGATGATTGGTTGCATCATGCTTGGTGTCTTCTCATGCCAAAAGCTACGTTTATGGGCTAGGGAGATGACAAAAATTGATGTTTTTGGTGTTATAATCAAGTGCAATGTAGTTTAGAATGATTTCATGCAACCTAGTCAACCAACCAATCAAATTGCACCATTTTGCATACTTTTAGTTCTTAGTCAAATGTAATATATTTAAAGCAAATATTTAGGCAAATAATCACTTTAGAATGTAACAAGTATGGAGCAATATGAATAATTCATTTAATGGCCATTCAACACATCAATCTTCCTTAATCGAGATACGGAGCTTTTCACTACAAAAATGCACTTAAGGAATATGTTAAATCAAGAAACAAAAGTTTAATCTCATATTTCATGTATTAATGCATGTTAAATCATAACTGGAGCATGCAATAACAATTATTCATGTTCGTGCAATCATACTATTTGTATGCCATAATTTGATAATGCACATTAATTAGATGCATATTTATGTAAGATGCTTATTATTGGCTATGTAGGAGATAATTGGGCATTACATAGTTTGACAAAACCTTGCTCTTTTCTAAGAGTTGAGGGCAAGAAGCTTTCAATCATCGCTCTTGGGAAGGGCTTGATTAAATTACAACTCGGGCTTTATGATGTATCCTCCTGTCCACTCTTGCCCAATTCATCAACTCTCAATGAGGATTCTAACTCTTCAACACTTGTTAAAATATCAATATTACCATGTTTTTTGCCTATTTCTTTTACCTCAAATGTGCAAGGCAAGTTTTCTAGTTGCTCATCAACTAGTGCAATGATCAACTCATTAAGTTGGGCTTCCAATCTCTGAAGTGATATTGATGCATTTTGGAATGTAACCTCGGTATTCATCATGAACTGAGTCAGTATATGTTATGGATTTGACTCTTTTTCTTGAGGTGGATAAGTAGGTTCACACCATGTCACATTGTGATCATTTCTCCAAGAAAAGTTTGGGTGAACCTACCATCCTTGATTGTACGTGTTAGAGAAAAGAGTGTCATGTTGCTCACTATAATCCCACATATATTGAGCATGATCGACGTATGGTGTTACCCATGGATTGCTCATACAATATTCTATACTTGCATGAAAACCACCATACGACTCTTGCATTGCTAAGGGTGTATGAATAACATGTGCTGAAAATTTATCACAACAAAAGTAAACTAGAATAAAATAACAAAAATGAAAGAAAAGAAACAAAAATAAAGCAAGCAAAATGGCCAAACTACATCTAGATAATCAACTTTGATATCATATAAAAAACACACTCCCTAACAACGACGCCAAAAACTTGGTGACCCTAAAATGGTGGTAACAAAACCACAAGTGCACGGGGTCAACAAGTAATAAAGAATAAGTAGAGTATCATTTTCCAAGGAAGTATGTGTAAGTACCCAAGTGTAGACCGCCTAAACTATATTTGACCAAACTTAACTACAAAATTGACAAAAGCAACTAAAACCTAAGGAGATTAGGTAATTGAATTCAATACTAAGGAAAGTCAAAGGATTTATATGTAAGAATGTGTGTATCTCTCATTTGCGTAATGTAATTATGTGTATATAGTGTATCTCATAGAGTGTCACATAGTGTATGAGGGTGTACTGGTGTATAACAAGAAAGATTCCCTGCTATGGATTAGATTGCCACTTGTCCCTCAAAATCTGCAAATATTATTTTCAATTCTAGACCACTAGTGCCGCGGTGCAAGATACCCTGTTCTTTAGATGCCGTCATGCCAAATGGGGACGTTGTGGTTCAAAAAAGGGACTCAGTGTCCAATTTCAGCCCCTCGTACTACAGAGCGAAATTAGGGGCATCCCAGCGTGAGATTTGGGGTGTCGTGGTGCCTGATTGGTCTGGACTACACTATTCAGCCTTTTTCAACCAATTTTTCACCTCTTTCTAGCCAAACTATCTTTTGGTGTCTTTAGAAGAATTGTAGCCTATATGTTAGATTTCTCTATGTTCTTAAATCAACTCAATATCATATTTGTGGAGAAAGTTATACCATAAATACGAAGACTGATGCAGCTAAAAGTTTATGCTGACTCTTCAACCAATTTTCTAGCTTTCATTCCATTTTTTCAGTTCTTAATTCCTACCCATAATTATCATAAAATACGGCACAATTGTATTAATTTTAAGGTAAAAACATGCAATTATGCTCATGGAGGTGTAGAAAATGTCATAATTTATAAGCCTATCATGTTACACTTGGAACAAATGCATGATCAACAAGCAGCACAAGACTCCTTATGAGTTGTGGAGAGAAAGGAAGCCAAACATCTCTTACTTCTATGTTTTT
The DNA here is from genome assembly GCA_019321725.1 of Paulownia fortunei. NCBI lineage: Eukaryota > Viridiplantae > Streptophyta > Magnoliopsida > Lamiales > Paulowniaceae > Paulownia > Paulownia fortunei. The sequence goes on from CM033106.1 coordinate 13,194,619, forward strand.
AGATGGAAGTGTTACATCAACAACAATGGACGAATAGATGGTTCTAAGGGCCCTGGGATTGTCTCACGAAAGCCGCTCCAATACTTAAGTCATTATATATCCAAGAGAATAAACTAACTCAAAGTGTGGAATAAAATTACTTACCTTGTAAATGTGGAGATAAGGGCTATTTGTACCTATTTATTTTGGGATATATAACATTGATATAATATAAGCCTTGTGGATGTGTGTGCCTTATTAGACTAGTGTTTGATATCTTAGGCCTGAATGTCTGGTTGGGCTGAGTCAGAATTATCCCCATCATACAGTCCTCCAACTCCCAAGCGCACTGACGGCTTGAAAGTTGGCTGAGAGTTAAACGTCTACTCTAGAACATGAGGAAGTCAATTGATCATCACATTCAGTTCCATACTTTTTTACGCCAAATTAGATGAGGGAATTTTTCTTGGATATTCCTCAATAAGTAAAGCCTCTAGAGTTTTCAACGAAAAAACTCTAGTTGTTGTAGGGTACACATATGTGGTTTTTGGAAAAAAAAAACTACCATTCACTCGAGTAAGCCACCTATTGATCGACTAGAATAGCAGATGGGTTGAAGTTGGTATATATATCTATGTCATCATCAAAAATGCTGAAAATTCAGACTAGGACAATGAATATGAAGACTCATCTGATGGAGATAGATTAGGTGGGTACAAGAATCAGGGAGCAACTGAGTCTACATCAGGGCAAACAACTAGATTGTACACTAATCAGAGGTAGTTAGAGGTTCATTCTCTAGAGTTGGTGATTGGAACTCCAACAACAGAGGTCAAAATGTGATCAACAACACAGAAGGAAGCAGTGTTTCTTGTGTTTATTTATCTAATTAAACCAAAGAATATTGAAGAAGCTCTTACAGATTCAACCTAGATTGAAGCAATGGAAAAATAGCTTAACCAAGTCAAAAAAACTAAGTTGCGAACACTTCTTCCCAGGCCATCACATCAAGGAATGATTGGAACCAAATAGGTGCCTCGAAGCAAGATAGTGGATGATGGATTATCACAAGGAACAAGACCAGACTGGTAGTAAAAGAATATTCACAAGAACACGGCATATATTTTGATAAAATAAAAGCAATCAAAAATTTTATAGCATATGCAGCCTACAAATATTCCATAGTAAGATATTAAAAGTGTGTTTATGAATGGGAAGCTACAGGAAGAAACTTAACTATAAATCACTTCTAAAAGTTGAACAAGCCATTATATGGTTTAAAGCAAGCACCTAGAGCTTGGTATGATAATATATTGCTCTTTTTAATTCAAAATGGCTTCAGCAAAGGTAAAGTAAATCTTAATTTGATTATGATATTTGGCTTGTAAAAATTTACGATGATGACATTATCTTTGGGTTTACAAATAAAGAACTCTGTGATAGATTTCCTAAGCTGATGTAGATAAAATTCTAAATGAGCATAATGGGTGAGCTGAATTTCTTCCTACTATTGCAAGTAAAACTACCAGAAGGAATTTTCATTAATCAAGTTATGTGCACTAAGGATGTGATGAAAATAATTGGAATGAAGAATTGCACACCAGCCAAAATCCAAAAGGGAACATCCACTAAGTTGGACAAGGACAAAAATGGTAAATCCATGGACGTAACCATATACATGGGTTTGATTGTCTCACTACTTTACTAAAGTGCTAATAGGCTAGACATTATATTTGTTGTATGTATATGTGCTAGGTTTCAGCTTAGTTGCAAAAATAATTTTTAAATACCTAAAACGAACACTTTATATAGGAGTGGGACTTTGGTATCCAAAGGATTTTATTTGTGATCTAATTGGGTATTAAGATGCAGACTATGCAGGATGTAAGATAGACAAGAAATGCACAAGTGAAACATGTCAACTATTAGGAAACATGTGTCATGGTTTAGTAAAAATAAGACTTCCATAGCCATATCAACAACAAAAGTTAAGTATATCATTGTTGGAAGTTGTTGTGCTCAAATTCTATGGATTCAATAATAGCTGACGGACTATGGAATCACCACTCAGCTAAAACCAATTTACTATGACAAAAATCACAAGTGTCATTGCACTCTCCCACAACCTTGTTTGCATTAAAAAACAAAGCACATTGACATCAGTTTATAAGAGATCATATAGAGAAGAAGGACATAACGATTAAGTACATCAATACTAACAAGCACTTAGTTGATATCTTCCCAAAGGCCCCATGTGAATCTAGGTTTGTCACTTTAAGGAGTAACGTTAGCATGCTTGACGTTGATAGTTAACTTTATAGGTGTGATACATGGGGAGAACTAAAAACTTTTTTGTCAGTAAGTTGGTTAATGGAGTCATGTAAAATACTGGATTATGTCTATTTTCTCAAATCAATCAAACTCATCAGTTGATTGAGATTCATTTCAAAATAGTCGAAAGTATCAATTGAGTGTCTTATTTTCTAGAAATCAATGATGTAAATTTTGATTTTTATTTATTACTTTAAAACCTACTGAAAAGTTCTTTTTACTTAAAACATTCAATTTTTGTCAAAATAGTCATTTTCATACTATTACTCAATGATCAAAAACAGTTTTAATCCTAGCTTAAATGCCAAATATTGTGAAAAAATCATAACCATTCGAATTTCTCAGAGATGTTACACATGTCCCATATTGCTCAAGCTTATTTAAATAGAAAAGAGATTTCAAAATCCCCACTTTGTAATTCCCTAAAATTTTCACAATATTCTGAACTTTTCTCTAATACTCTCGGTCTTTCTCGCAATTTTTACTGTAATATTTGTAATTTTTTTTCTTTTTTATTATTTTCTGTACATTTTCTAAAGATTTCTTCAAAAATCTTTTAGAAATTTCACTTGCTACTAATTTTTTACTTGTTTTCTTGAGAAATCCATTTAACTTCGCCAAAAATCCAAGAAATGGCCTCATTCAAGATCAACGAGGGCATGTTGGTTAACTTCAACTCACTCAAGAGTTATATTAAGGCAGACGTGTTAGAAATTCTTGTCAAGGTGGATGGCAGTGACCTAAACAACATGGTCACTACCCATGATAAAGTGTTCTTGGAAGTTGTCAGGGAGTTCTACACCAACGCCACTGCAATCGAGGCTGAAATCACTAGTGCGGTGAACTCTACTGAAGTCATAATCACTCCAAACGTTCTAGCATATTTTCGGACCTACCCATAATGGGTCTAGAAAACATTGAAGACTATAGAGTTGAACTAGAAGATGAATTTGGGAAGTGATAATAGGAAAGATAGGAAAAGGTCAACACATCCTACATAAAGGACCTAAAGACGAAGTACTCTTAGCTGAACCCAAAATAAGCAGAAGAGTCAATAGTTGCAGTAGAGTCTACAGTTCTATCGCCAAATGGCCCAGTACTCAAATTCACTAAAAATAAACAACCTACGCAGATGAGTGGGGATCCTAGGCAACTACAAAAGAACCAGTTGTATAATAACCAGAGGAGACATCAACGTAGGTTGCCGATAAGTCAACAACTATTAAGGAGCCAATTATCTAAGCTACAGAAGAGTGAACAGTTCAGGTTGCAAAAAAAAAAAGCTCAATCAGTAGAACAAACAATAGGCGCACACGAGTTAATTTAGCCCAAGTAGTAGAAAAGTCAACACCACAACTTGAAAAAATGGACCAAACGACTGAATAAGTTGTTCTTATGTAAGTTGAGACAACTGCAGAGTACATTACTGAAGCAATTTTCATTCCACCTCAAGAATAAGTCACAACATAGCCTATGGAGACAAAAGTATTTATAATGGAAATAACTACTACATTAGAACCTCCTATCGAGCTACAAATAACTAAAGCATCAACTCAAGGGGCAACTAGAAGAAATCAGCTAAGTAAATGTCTAATCTATTATACAAAGTGTTCTTTTGACATTTTACAGAAAGTCGGTTTGGAAAAGACAAGCATCGATGAACCACCATCAGCCAATAGAGTAGGATGAACTAATTGATTGGGCAGCTGACTCTAGTGCAACCTAGTTGAAGAAGCTCAACTTAAGGTTAAAAAAGACCATTAAGCATAGGAATAGGTGCAAGAAGCGAGGGTGGATAAGAAAAAGAGGAGGACGATAAGTAGCCCAACAAGGAGGATGGAGCTAAGATAATGATCTAGCAGATAAAGACGATGATGATGATGATCAAGATGACAATGATGATCAATGAGAAACAGGAGTAGTGGCAATCCCAATAACCCACAAAAGAACTACAAAACTAGATGAGCAATCAGTTGACTAACATCCAACTGAAGGGCAAGATGCAAGCACCTGAGAAATAGGCATATATGGAGCCAACAACAAATGTAACTGAACCAATGGAAGGCCAACCAAAAAAACACAACCCAACAAAAAGAAACAGTTGAAGAAATTCTAGCAGAGCAGCCAGACGAGGAGTTTTATTCAGCTGAAAAGAAGTTACACTCATTTGAACTAAGCGATAAAGCAGTGGAGGAATTCATATAGAAACTACCCTAAGATAAAGTTCTTCACTCCATTAATCTTAAAGGAAAGGACAAAGTACCAACTCAGGAGATTGAAGTAGAAGAGGAAGACGAGCCTAAGATTGAAGAAAATGATTCAGAAAAATAAAAGACAATAAGAAGGATCAAGTCATTGATGCTACAACTTCAAAAATTAATTAGAGATAACAACCTTTGCAATTCACTCAACCATGACAATCGTCTAAAAGTTCAAGGCAGAAGTGAGATAGGATATCACGCTACTAACTAAATCAATATGAAGGAGAATAGATGAAGGAAGTCCAATAGAGCACCAATAAAATAGAAGCCAACATCAAAGAGATAATCCTCAATGAGGTGACTAACACTTTCACAACTCAATAGAGTCTTCTTAAATGGATTGACAGGCAAGACCAAAGATCAACACATTAGAGGAAAGAGTTCAACATATGGAAACTCAACTACAAGAGATCCTTTACTACACCATCATCTAGTAATGCCAAAAAGGGAAAAAGAAGAAAATAACAAAAAAATGTCATACCCCTTATTATCCACTCAATGATTAGACGAGTACAGAAAAAAAAGAAAAGAAAAGAAAAAGTTAAGTAAAAGGACTAGCAAGAAGGCCATTCTAAGGAACAACAAGAACAAAGAAAGTTACCACCTCCACTACCTATAGAAGAACATGGCATGACGTGCTGGCTAAACATAGGTAGGCAAGCCAGACAAGAAATTACAAAGAAGGAAGAAAAAGAAACAAGTTAGTTAATAGAGAAGAAACAACTTAATAGAAAGTAGAAGAAAAGGAAATTTATAAGATAGAAGGAGCATAAATTTCAAATAAAGAAGAAAGAGAGGACTAAAACAGCATAGAGCATAAAACTTTAAGTAAAAGATGGAGCAAAGCATAAAATTGTACTAAAAATAGCTTTTAGTTTTAGCCATAGTTTTATCAATTGTAATTTTATAATTTTTGTTGTTCTCAAGTGTTTGTCATCATCAAAAGGGAAAATATTGTTAGGTAAATTATTTTATAGATTTTGATGATGATTAGGACATACCCCAAAAACTCCTGAACTTTCTATTTTGTTAAGAATAAGTTGTAAGGGCTATTTTCAGAGCAATGAAAATCAACCAACCATGACCGAATAGAGGAGTCACAGCAGTGTTGATTAGAATAGTGAAGATTGCTTCAAGAAAAAGAGAATAGAGTTCAAGACCAGGGTAGAGAACTTAGCAGGGCTAAGATCTTTAGTAGAGTAAGGATGGTAAGAGTAAGTAAGAAGCAAGATCATAAGAAGATCATATCAGTCAAGCAAAAAACTAAGCTTAACAAAGGAGTGAAGTATACTTCAAAGAAACAGAAGAGTCCAAAACTAAGGCTAAGGTCTTCAGCAGAGTGAGGATTGGTGTAATTTATAAGGAGCGAAAATTCACAGTTAACACCTTGTACTGATATATTTTACATTTAATAGCCTTGTCAAGTGTAACTAAGGCTACTGATATATTTTACATTTGAATTACTATAAAAATTCTTGTGTCAATTTTTGTTTTTCTGCACTTTAAATTCTCTTCTATTTATTTCCAGTGCATTCCATCATATTCACTCAACTGTTCTACTTGAAAACATGAAAAAAGAAGTTTGCAATTTTTCTATGTCTAAAATCGCATTTTGTTGTATAACTCTATTGACAAGTACCTAACATATTTTTAAGTAGACCGAATTGTTAAGTCATCAATAGAGTTATCGATTTATTCAAAAAAATATGCGACTGAACAATTTTGTGATTGAGTACTCATTAAACATTTAGAAAATTTTTGAAAAATCAATTCCCCTGTGGGAATTTTTTCATACCACTTGAGACGGACACAAACTCTTAGATTAAAATTATGTCTCAATTCAAAATAAACTTATCTCTCTAAGTATGCGACCTCTTAGGTTTATCAATAAACTAGTAGGATCACAAATCTTATGATTTTAATTTAACTATAAATTTCCAATTTACAAAAAAATTAATGAATGATTTTAAAATTACTTTCATTTATTTTGCAATTCTTACAAATCATGGTTGGCATTTAAGTTTTAACATGCTATGAAGACCTAAATAAACATGAATGGTTAAGTAAACCTTTACAATTACAATTATCATGTAATAAAGTCATTTCATCATCTAATTTCCCAAATAAACCTAGACAAAAATAATAGATGAAACTCTAATAGTTCAATATAACTGTAGTCATTCCAAGTACATGACTTAATGGCGAAATTAGAATATCCCTTTTCTAATTTTATCCCTTTTAAGCATTTGATTTCCTAAGTCATGTACTGTTAGGACATTTCGCTCATATAACTCGATAAATGATGAATTCTTTATTCACATCAACCTTTGCACATATTTAAATTACACATATATCAAAGTATAAACATCTACATGCAATGATACAATGATGTATCAAGTGTAAGGGCTTATCATGTTAAAGAATAATTTCAACTAAGATTTTTTTGGTAGGGTAGTTCAACAAGCACTCCTATACTTAGTTCTCTACATTGATGTCTATAAAATGATCAATTCTCCCAATTAATCATGCATCTTATTTATTAGTCTATTGTAATCATTAACTTACATTTCTAACGAACAACCGAGTATGAAAATTTTAAGATCAAACCATGAAAATTTGTTTCATGATCTTTATCCTATGCACAAAGTATGGATTTTATTCAATGCAAATGAAGCAAGTAAATATGAATAATTGCCTTGATGTTGATTGAATAAAGAAGTCTATACAAGTATAAGTACAACACAAATCTAATTCTATAAATATAATTTATTTGTAGGGCACTATTTTAACACATGCTTGGAGACTAAACTTCATCCCCACAGTGGAAGAAAATTGGATTTTTTTGTATTTAGATCCAATATGGATATGTATTTTGCAGGTTACTCTAAAGAGATTTGTTTAGTATTTGATTCTTTTATTTTTTTGTTTTGGAATTGGAAGAGTCTTCAATAAATATTTACTAATCCAACAAATACGAATAAAATATTTTATGCGATAGAGTGGGAATCCAAAAATCTTATCGAATAAGAAAAGAAGATTGTAGAGGCTGAAAAAAAAAAAACCATTCAAACAAGCCAAGGCAAAAGAAATTGTATTTGGTAACTAGTCTAATCTGGTCACCAAAGTATGAGTAGGGATCATTATTTCTCAAACATTGTTAGTTTTGGTCAATTTCTAACATATGCCTCAAAAGATGATTGAATGTAACCATAACTTGCCAAAACTCTGGTATGATAAATTTTGGGTAAATTGAACCTATCTAAGGCCCAGAAAATCCCCAAGACTTGTTGCAATATCTAAAATAAAATTATATGCGATAATTTTATAGTGCAACTAGGCAAACTGTTAGAACCTATGGTCGTTTTATATTATTCAGTTAATCAGTTTAATAGATTCGTGATGTTCCAATTAATATTATAACATCAATTAGAACATAAATACAGATGCACAGTAGAAAATTTAAATTGACACTAACAATTTTAACAAGGTTTGGATATCAAATATCTTACTCTCAAGGCCACGCTCAAAGAGAAATCAATCCACTATCAGTAAAGGATTTACTCAATACAAAACTTGGATGTATAAGACAAAACTAAACACTCTCTCTTTATTTGATGGCGTTTTTGTATTGCTCCACTAGTTTTGTTTGCAAGATCCCCGTGACTTTTGCATCTGCCTCGTTAAACTCTCTTCAACGTTGACCATGTAAAACAATGAACTGTTCTCTCCCAAGAACTCACTTCCTTCTCCCGAGGGATGTTTAATGTGATGTTCCAATATCGTTTAGAACACACGTGTAAACTCCAAAAAACTTTGAAGCTTTAGTTCATGATCAACAATCACCAACTTCTGGAGATGGACATCTGTTGCACTTCATTTCAATGTTTTCTTAAAAATCCGTAGCATTAACTTATGAAGATTTGTATCTTTTTATATATACAAACTTCATAAGTTAATTCCTAATCAATTACATAGAAAGTTATCTAGTCTAACGCAATAACTTTCCTAACCAAAACTTTCCATGTCTAATAAAAATATTGAATCCAATTACAACTCAAATTCTCACTCTAAATGACAAGAATTAGATGCTCCTCCACCTTGGTAGGAAATCTAATAGTTGTAATATGGAAAGTTTCTTGAAGCTTGATTCATCCGGATAAAGCAAGTGTAAGATATCAAATCTTTCCTTCAATTGATCATAAATTTATTTGGAAATATCTTGAGACAAATTTCTCAAGGTTATCTTTAGTAAATTTATTCAATTGGTAAGTATGTAGAATTTTAATCCTACAAGGAAACAAATACTCAAGAGTTAGTCTTGCATTAAAATTTACATTAAAATTATGGAAAACTCAACTTACCATATTTAGAAGAACCTTATATTTTGCACAAACAATGCCAACAATTAACAATTTAATTACGTTACGGACTTAACACAAACTAATCAAAAGTTGAAATAGGATTGAAATCATATGCACTCACACAATAGGGATCAATCTCAAACAATCATGAATTAATGAATATATAATTTAGTTTGAAAGATTTAGCATGCTCTTAAATGCTCTAACAACTGAAAATGAAATAAGATGCAACATACGCACAAGTGTTAAAGTAGTCATTAAATCCACCTAAAAGGAAGAGAAAAGACGTGAAACTCAAATTGCATTCTCTAAGATAGCTCATTGGTCCAAAATCATTATGTCCAAAAAACAATTTAACGTTGTTGCTCCCATTTGTATTCTACATAGATTTTCTATGATACATACAATTTTTTTCTACTTTCTCCTAATGTTACATATCAATAATCCAATAACTTAATTCAAGCATCAAACTATTGAAAGCCATTGTTTTCTATTAGTAAATCACCTGGATGGAAGACTTCACATAAGTTTCCAATTGTTTGTCATCATACATGGTGATAATCTTGATCGTAGTTTTTGTGTACAAGTTGCATTAAAGGAAAAAGATATAATAATGTTTATTAGCATTCTGCTAGGCAACACTATTTTAGGTACTAATGAATGATGAATCAAATATTCATGCTAAATATGAAGGTTAAGTTGTCTAAATATTCAACATGAAGTTGTTACAAGGCTCAACATTGTATCTTTGTATATATATTTGTTGTATGTTGAGAAGATACCAGATTGCACAGAAATTGGGAGAATTTACACGATTAAGGAATGAAATATATACAACTATGAACCAAATCTGTTATACAACATGAGATTAAGGAGTGCATTGCTATCACTTTTGCTTTCCTGAGAAACATAACATAATGGCAGCTATTGAAATATGAATTAAAAGTATTAGCTATCCTCGTATCTAAATTGAGATACAATACAAGAAATGCAATGAACATTAGACTGCAAGTGAGGGTGCCGTCTTCTTGGTGTTACTGCTTCTTTTCAACTTTCCCATTAGCAGTTGGTTGCTGCATTGCAGCCATTAAGGAGTCAATTTGTCTGACTTCTCGAGCACAATTTCAATCTGAATAGTATACAAAACTAAGGACCTCAATATTCTTGTAGAAATATGTAAGTAATAGTTTTATATTGTTCAAATAAGTTATCAATAAAAATACAAAATGCACCAACAAATTATATGGTCAAACAAAAGGATAAAATGATTCCATCGTTGAATCAAACCGTTTTCATGATTTGGTTGTAAATTTTATCATTTAAATTACAGACATAAATATATTTGTAGCTGAACACTCACTCTAGCTTTGTGAACTATACGGCCCTTGGCTACATCTTTTGTTCCAACGGTGGAGGTCAAAATACCTGTCATGATTCATTACAAGAGCATTTATCATTTGATTACAACTATTACTTTGCCTCAATTTCTTTGTTGAGTTGTATAGTCTTACTTAAACTCAAAGCATCAGTTGTTCAAATAATTTACTTACTCTTTTCATTGACAAATCCATTATTCTTGAGAATCTCAGCTATTGTTACAACTGTAGTGATAGCTGCAGTGAGCAATACAAAATTATTGTCAGCATAACAAAAGTAAGATTCCTAATCTAGACTTGGGAAATTTCCTTTTATAAATATATATATATATAACAATGCTTGATTTTAAAGGAGAATTATAACACAAGTTTGGCAACTTGAAAGTTCATTATAACTAATTATAATCTAGTATTCTTTTAATAAAAACAATGGGTTGTTCCATAACTAAAAATAAAAAGAAAAAAAAAACGAAATTGAAAAGACGGGGAGAAGATTTTTAGAAAGAAAAAATGCTAAAACACAAGAATAGAGATTGTTACCCATGCCCAAAGCTGAAAGCTCAATCTCTTTATGTTGTTGTAAGTACCTCTGCATCAAAAAAAAAAAAAAAACATTTAGCATCCAATTCCATCAAACAAAAATAAAATCTCAATTACAAGATCCACAAATTCTTAAAGTAGAGACCAGAAACAAGTTCACTTAAACATTTAGTTAAATTTTCTTGAAGTCGTACAACACCTTAATTTTACAGATTCATCTGCAACCGAGTAGCAAAGATGCACAACTTCAAAAGCAGGTAATTAGTTCAGCCAACATTTATAAATCTCTCATCATTCAAAAATATTTTATTTCCCTAAAAGACTATAAAAAAAATCGTAAAATGATTTGCCAAACTCCCACGCAAGCCAATTAACAAATAGAGGAAAACACTAGCCCCATTCTGAATTCTGGTTCCTAATTAGTTTTCCTCCAACTACCATTCCAACTTGGGATTGTACCAATCCTAAAAGTGCAAATCAGAATTTCTCCCTATGCAAAATATCAAATTCAAATTAGACCATCAAATATTATATATATATATATATATATATATATATATATATATATATAGAGAGAGAGAGAGAGAGAGAGAGAGAAGCATGTTACCTTTGCAAGACTGACATAGAAGAAGAGTGGTTTCTTGGTATTTGACACTTGAATTCTATTCTTCTTCAGATTTTCATTGTTTGTTGGTTTGATTGTATTTGCTGCCATTGTCATTTTTTTCTTTTCACAAAATCCACTCTTTTTCTCTCGCTGCTGCTGCTTCTCTTTTTGGGTTTTCTCTCTATTTTTACTTAACTTTGGATACTATGTATAGAGCAGGAAAATGGGAGGATTTGCCTGAATAACCGGTGGAGCTGCTATTTAGCATTTTGATCCAATCAACCCTTTTGACCATGCAAACATCAATTCACAGTCAAGCAAAAAAAAAAACTGTGGTTGTTAAAGGATTAAGGATAGGAATAAAAAAAACACTGGCTCTGCACATTCTGAGGAAATTAATTTAAGATAAACTAATTAATTCTTTTGTTTTATTTGACATATGCCATTTTCACCTTTGTTTACATATATTTAAATTGCTCACAAACTTTTTTTTTTATTTTTAATTTAGTGGCTGATAATTAAATTAATTTAACTCCGCTAAACCACATACGATGGTTAGCATATTTTGGCCAAGCGGCAGACATATGGCAAATTATATTTAGTATTATCGTGGTGCCAAAAATAGTTTAAAGTTGCAAGAATAATCTGCTTGTTCAGAAATTGCTGAAAGCTTAACAAATCTTTGTTTTGAAGAATTCAAATTCTTTAAATCTTTTACATATAAGAACTAAAAATAGGTCAATTAAGTTCAACTTAAACAATATATACAAGTATTCAGATAAATATCTACATTATTATTTCTTGCATATCATCATGGTGACATTGAAAAGGCTAATGAAATTAGGAAATAAACATATAGTCCTGTGTTTTGAAAAATTCATGAAGTGCTCCCCTGAATTTCCCCATAGGATGCTTCAGTTTTTCCTTTTTCATATTTGACTATTTTAAACCATTCGATTAATGAGAAGGGGTATTTACGTTTTTTCTACCTTAATTTAACATAAAATGACGCCATATTTTTTTTGGATCAAACTCCAAAAAAAGTGACCTATCACATTGGTTAACACTATAAAGAGATTGATCAATCAAACAGGCAAGCACAAATTATACGTACTATATCATCATTTAATTGCAGTTAAATCGAGGTTGGACTACAATTTTCTCAGACTACTCTCCAGTGAGCTCCAACAGAGAGAAGCAAACCATAGTAATGTATTAAAACTAAGTTTATGTTACTTCAATTAACAGTTATTTCCCAGAATAGGTAACAAACAGAACTAAACTCTCAGCTTGGACCACTCCCTAGTTATCATTCTTCTTCAGAATTTAATGGCATTCAACTGATCACTGGAGGTGTAAGAAAATAAATCAACAATATAATATAAATCAAATATTCATATAATTCATATGGATCGGGTATACTTATACGCAACAAATTGTCGATCCACATATTTCGAATCAAGCTCGTCTACCAGCCTCCTTTTGATCGAACCACGAACATATCTTTCTCGTTGGTGGTGAATAACTATTAGAGTTATTCACTCAATTACATACCTCAAATCCTTGGAGTCTATGGTGATGCTCCAAGGAAGACTGAGAGAGAAAAAGATTTGAGAGAATATGGAGAGAGTTTATGGGAGAATTACGTTCATTCACACACTCTGTTGGATGGGGATAAAATATTTTTATTCCTACTTAAGGTAGAATCCTAGTCTAACTAGGAAACTCAATCCCACTCAAATTGTGGAGACATTCAACTAAATATGGATGCCAATTGGGCCAAGAGTTCTAAACCCGATCCAATTTCCGACATCTCTCACTCATACATATTTGACTCGATCTCCTTGAATTTCATCATCATACAATTTCTCAATCTCATGCCAATCCCTTCATACAGAAAATGAGGTGTGCGACCAAGCGAGAAAGCATAGGTGAGGAGAGTTATATTAAGTTATCACCAAACTAACATAACCCTACAACTCAATAGCTCGTTGTGTACCCTAAATCAAGTGGTCACACCCAATCAAGCATCTCTAGATCCCTCAATGAAATAAATAGAGCATGCTCGACCTACTCAAATATGTATCTATGTTCATGACTAGTCAAATACATTTTGACATAGTCGTCCGGGCTATGAACCATAGAACATAAGTGCGTTACCAACCTAGTTCTTCTTCGGCCTCTCATGCCAATCAGCTTGGTCTTGACAGCTTTCCTAGACATGCTCTGACAGACCGAATCATGCATGGCCATTGGAAACATGCTAAAGTAGCGTCATCAAGCTTACACCTCATGACAAAGTCTAGAGTTCCAAAGGGTACAAGAAACAATATGGGCTCACACAGCGACGAAGCAAGGACCCATTCAATCACTTTTCCATAAGAGGTCGTCTCAAAGCACATGTAGTATGAATACATGCTATGATGGAGCTCCCACTTAATTTGGGCATGTCACGCTCTTAACATCATATGAACCTAAGTCCAGTCACTCTCAAAGCGCCTGACCTACATACCACCAGAAGTCACTCTCCAAAATGTCTTCTTGCAGTTTGAACGTTCAGCTGAGAATAAGCTTATTATGAAGTTTGGACATACTTCTTCATAATCGATCAACTCTAATCTCATCTTAGCCTGTAAACTAAGACGACTTTTAGTTATGCATATTAATCTTCCTCACTGCTCCAAGCGTAAAGGTGATCATTCGCAAACCTTAATTATGCCACACGATCTTTAAGTCTCATCCTGCTCGCTATCATAGCGCCAAAGCGATTACCCATGTGAGAGGTTCAATCAAAACTTGGTGACAACTCACAAATCCAGTACCAAACTCATAATGAGAGTACAAATATAACTCATTAATCATAATATGTTCTCACTGGCCACAAAAATCAAATTCTACATAATCTCGTACTATTCACATGCCTTTGGAGCATATCTCCATACAGAGGTAAAGGATAAGCGATCAAATTGCTCGTAGAAATATGACTGAGAATAATTTAATTTTGCGCAATACTCTCTTAAGTGAAGGGATGACTGGTATTAGTATGTTTAGTCCTCCAACAATACTTGGCGTCCAAAGTATACATCAAAGTGGTTTTATTATCACAAAGATAACAAAAGTTTCACAAATGTGCGCACAATGCGCATAATACCAGATTGCCTCCAACAAATCTCAGACCTCTATTAAGATATCTAAGTATCCACTTGACAACATCACATTATTGTGTCAATGATAACTTTGATATCCACTCACCAATAATCTAATTATCAAGCACAATACTAGTCGAGTACACACCAGTGCACATCAAACCTTCTACAACGCTTGTATAATACTAGCTAGCATTTCTTTTCTTCTTCCATCTCAAGACATTTCAATCAAACTAAGGACATAATCTTTGACCATGAAGTGTCAATAGGATTGGTGAGATGCATATAAAAATTCGGTATCACAATACCAAGTATACATTTACTTTTTCTATGTCCATTCAAATATAAATGACAACCACTACTAAACGGAGACACCTTCATGCCCCTTCTGGCCATCATATAGTTGCCCAAATACAGTGAGAATTAAATTCTGTTATTTATGTTGACATATATTCAATGATCTTATTCTACCATCGTAAGCCTACCAGAGTGATAGCTCGATGAAATCGATAGCACCACTATTTAGACGATAATCCAAGTTACAAATGGAGCTTCTCGATCATCAATCTTTGCACTCTTGCCCCACTTCTTGAATTCATTAGACGATCTACATAGATCTCATCGTCCACTCCACATTTATATATATCAACCTCAATCGTCCACGACAAACCTAGATAAAAGTGGCAATAACTAATAGAATCTTGGCGTATTGAGGCGGTCTCACCACTTAGGGAGAATATCTCAAAAATAAATTACGCCCCACAATTAGGCGTAAACATCTTGCCATTGGTTGAGCTATACAAATGTTAATCAACCCATCTACTTTGCACTTGACCTCTAGAAACCACATGTTTCTAATGGCCTTACATTTAAACAGAAGATCAACCAGCTCTAGACTTTGTTCTTAGTTATTAGGCTCATCTTTTCCTTCATAGCAGCTATTCCCTTAAAGCATCAAGTGAAGTCAAAAGTCTAAGTTGACTCATCAACATCCACAAAAGTAGTCATGAAGGATACCCACTTAATCTCATATAGACGATGGGGAACAACTCACGTGCACTCCTTCTTACTTGTGGAATATGAGACTCATTTTCAAGTGAGACACTCCCACTGACTTAGGGTCGCTCCTACTATCCCAATGATTGCTAAATGAGTTTTAAAAAATGTCATCCTCACTAGAAAATTGAGTGTCACTTCAAGAATCTTGCAACTCGTATAGCGTAAGATTTCATTTGACTTCTTATATACTCGTAATTCCTCCATGAGGAAATCTACAGTGTGCGACTTAATTTTTATAATTTCTCCATCAAGGTGTTCATCACTTTTGAGAACATAGCTTCTTGAACTTAAATAGGCATAAACCCACTAATTTGGGTTTGGTGCCACATCACAGCTCATTGAAGGTTGGAGAATTCATTTGGAGGCACAATTTTCATTATGTAGGTCGCAATCAAGATTGCATCATCCTAATTAAGATACAAATCAATTTGCACCATCATATCAATCGAGTCATTTTGAAGTGTTTAATTCATCACTCTTCGCAAACTCAATTAGTTGCGAAATGTTTAGAATCATCCTTCAAATTGCAATTCCATTTTTCCCACACATGTGTCCAAACTATTTAGGCATGTTATTCTCATTTTCTATTAGTATGTTGAACCTCAATGTTCATACTTGGAGAATTCACTTGGAGACACAATTTTCATTATGTAGGCCGCAATCAAGATTGCATCATCCTAATTAAGATACAAATCAATTTGCGTCATCATATCAATTGAGTCATTTTGAATTGTTTGATTCATCACTCTTCGCAAACTCATTTAGTTGCAAAATGTTTAGAATCATCCTTCAAATTGCAATTTCATTTTCCCCACACATGTGTCCAAACTATTTAGACATGTTATTCTCGCTTTCTATTAGTATGTTGAACCTCAATGTTCATATTCCCTGTAGTTCTCTACCTCTGTCAACAATCGCTCTAAATAATTTTGCGCTTCTGACTAGTAAGAGTTGGAGTCTACTAGCTTATAGCTCTAATAGAAAAGAAAGGAAAATAGAATGCACTATTCAGTACCTCATACTCATAAGTCTGCACTCGTTTTAGGGGACTAGCTCTGGAGAATAAATAACCCTCTTTCTTTCTTCTAGCAGGCGATCTCAACACTTAAGGAGAACATCTCAAAAATTTACGTTCCACAATTAGGGGTAAACATTTTGCCCTTGGTTGAGCTATACAAATGTTAATCAACCCATCTACTTTGCACTTGACCTCTAGAAACCACATGTTTCTAATGGCCTTGCATAAACCACATGTTTCTAATGGTCTTACACTTAAACGAAAGATCAACCAGCTCTAGACTTTATTCTTAGTCATTAGGCTCATCTTTTCCTTCATAGCAGCTATTCCCTTAAAGCATCAAGTGAAGTCAAAAGTCTAAGTTGACTCATCAACATCCACAAAAGTAGTCATGAAGAATACCCATTTAATCTCATATAGACGATGGGGAACAACTCATGTGCACTATTTCTTACTTGTGGAATATGAGACTCATTTTCAAGTGAAACACTTCCACTGACTTAGAGTCGCTCCCACTATCCCAGTGATTGCTAAATGAGTTTTAAAAAACATCATCCTCACTAGAAAATTGAGCACTACTTCAAGAATCTTAGAACTCGTATAGCGCAAGATTTCATTTGACTTCTTATATGCTCGTAATTCCTCCATGAGGAAATCTACACTGTGCGACTTAATTTTTATAATTTCTAGATCAAGGTGTTCATCACTTTTGAGAACATAGCTTCTTGAACTTAAATAGGCATAAACCCACTAATTTGGGCTTGTTGCCACATCACAGCTTATTGAAGGTTGGAGAATTCACTTGGAGGCATAATTTTTATTATATAGGCCGCAATCAAGATTGCATCATCATAATTGAGATACAAATCAATTTGAGCCATCATATCAATCGAGTCATTTGAAGTGTTTGATTTATCACTTTTCGCAAACTCGTTTAATTGTGAAATATTTAGAATCATCCTTCAAATTGCAATTCTATTTTCCCCACACACGTGTCCAAACTATTTAGACATATTATTCTCGCTTCATATTAGTATGTTGAACCTCAATGTTCATACTCCCTGTGGTTACTCTAAACAATTTGACACTTCTGACTAGTGAGAGTTGGAGTGTACTAGCTTATAGCGCAATAGCAAAGAAAGGAAAATAGAATGCACTATTCAGTATCTCATACTCATAAGTCTGCACTCGTTTTAGGGGACTAGCTCTAGAGAATAAGTAACTTTCTTTTTTTCTTCCAGCAGGCTTTTTCCGCTAGAAAATTTTGTGCAGAGGAAGGTTGACCTTAGCGTGTTAGCCAATAAAGCCTCCTCCAGATAATATAATCATCCTCCTAACCTCACATGCTATAATATAATTAAAACAAAAAATCATAGAAGAAGTACAAGAAATACTACCTTAAGCCAATCACAACACAAACATGACTTATACCTAAAAGGTCTCTTACATGAAAGATGGACAAATCTACTCGCTCAACCAATGTTTTATAAGTGCATCAATTCAATAGACTATTTCTAATCTAGTACCTTTCGCACATCTCCAAGGAGTAGCTCACACCAATTGCTGAGGTTGAAAAACTAGCTCATGCCTTTTGCTGAGCTTGAGATGGTATTGCGAACTCATAATGCCTCGTCTTGTGCATCATTTAAACAAACATGGCTGCACAATACTCGACAATAGTATGCTCAATCTCGAATTTCATGCTATGTTTCATCAACTTCTACTATCCATCGAAGGAGAAAATTGAGAATATCAGCAAATGAGAGAGCTTTAAGTAGTCAAACTTCATCTCAGTACAATTACGAGCGAAGTGACCAGTCTCATCATTACACTCGACATTTGTTGGGAGTTAGTTGCCTTTATCACTAAGGTGACACGCCTTGTCACTTCATTAGATCAAATTTACGATTCTAGTTTTAACTTTTGCTTTTGTCAAGCTATTTTTGTCTTTTCCAACACTAACCCAAGTTGGTTTATATTGGTCAACATGAGCGACAAGAATAATTACTGGTACATTTTTCGACTCTCAACAATCAATCTCAAGTTAGGCGATTATTATCAAAAATATGTTAGTAATATTTATAAGTCAGCTGAAAAAAGCAGCTTTAGGACAACTAGAACTTTTTAATTATGAGCAAGCTCATATGACAAAATAGAGCTCAAATTGCTTTATTAATTCCTTGTATTTGCAGTTTGCACAAATTAAAACGCAAACGTGATTCTTGATCCATTAGTATATTGTCAGCGCCTAAGTCGCCATAATATTTGGCAACTTAAAATTGTATTTGCGGCTTAAACAAATTAAAGTGCAAATTTTAATCTTAGTCCACTACCATATCGTCAGTGTCTAAGTCCCGACAATATTGGACAACTTGTCCATTTTCATGCTTAATTGGCTTAAAACGTAAAATTGGTGAGTTGGTCTAAGACTTCTAAATTAATTGCGCAAAAAAAGACATAGGTACTGATCTAATATTTTATTCTAGATCCAAATAAATTATTTATTATTCCTTTATACTCAGTGAAATCGAAAATTTCACAACTCAGGCTAGTAATCATCTCCCACTAAATAAAAGACATAATAAAAATTTACTGATCATGAATAAAATATAAATTTGTCCACACATATATTATGAATGCAAATATGCAATATGAACAATAAAATATTAGCCCCATATGGGCGATATTGATATTTGGTGCATCATGTTGAGATAATTTTAGTCCATGGTGGTAAATCGAAAAATATCCCCTTAAAATTGATATACATGGCCTCTCAAAAATGGCCTAGTAAATGCATGCCTTGAAAATAATAAAAAATTACATTGGTTCAAAGCCTACTATATCAATCTAGACAAAAATAAAAAAATAGGAATATCGAATTACTACTATCTCCACAAATTATCTCCCATTAAAATATGAGATAATATAAAACAATAAACATTCAATTTACATGAGCACCCAAATGTCAGTGTTTATTCATTCACAATATATAATAATTCATATCGCATCAAATAAATTTAAATTGCATCATAATTATATAAAAAAATAATTAATAAAGCACGTAACTCATAATGGACATATTAATCATATAAAAATAATTTTGCATGCATCCTAATGCGCAAAAAAAAAAATTCATGCACCCTATGCGCAAAAAATATTTTTACATGCACCTTAATGCGCAAAAAGTATTTTGATATTAAAAACTTTGACCCACAAAAATATATTTGTATACATCGTAATGCGCAAAAAATATTTTAATCACTTTCTATTGGAATTAATCCAATAAATTTTATTTCTTTAAAGGGTCAAAAATAATATATATTCACATAAAAAAACTTTTAAAAAAATAGCACAAAAAACTGTTATATAGATTTCGCAGCCAATTATGTTATAAAAGAGTGTAGTGGTCCATTGGTAGTTCACTATCTCAACAACAATCAATAACTCAGGTTTAAATTCATGTTGATGCAAACTCTCAAATTTTATTTTTAACAATACATAGCAGCCACATAGACGCCACGAGCGCCAATCGTGCGCCACGTGGCCGTGTGACATATCAGCAGACGACACCATGTTAGCACGCCACCTAAGTGTGTGCGCCATATGGCTATATGCCATGTTAGCCAGTGCACCATGTCAGCACCTTCTCCGGCAACGGCCGTCCGATTCCGGCCACCAAATCAATTTTCCGGCGAGAAAAATTAAATTTCTGTAAAAAACTTGAAAAATTCATATCTCACTCATTTTAAGTCTATTTTTAACGAATTTTATATCGTTTCGAACCTCTTTTTATGCTCTACAACATAACATAAAAATTTCATAACAAAAATATCAAAACCTGGTTCGATTTTAAGTCTTAAAATAAACAAGTCTCTAAATTTAAATTAAATTTTCTCTCAAACCGTTTATCCATTTTTCACCAAATTTTAACCACGTAATCTACACATTAAGATCAAAATATGGTAAAAAATTTGTGCTTTTAAAAAAATGATTTTTCTTTAAAGCATATACACATCCATAAATTCAATCAAATGAAATGGCGAGAACGGCTATGGGCTCTGATACCACTGTAAGAAAATTAATCAACAATATAATATGAATCAAATATTCATATAATTAATATGGATTGGGTATACCTATGCGGATTGTTGATCCACGTATCCCGAATCAAGCTCGTTTACCAGCCTCCTTTTGATCGAACCACGAACATATATTTCTCGTCGGTGGTGAATAATTACTAGAGTTATTCACTCAATTACATACACCTCAAATTCTTGGAGTTTATGGTGATGCTCCAATGAAGAACATAGAGAGAAATCCTAGGAGAGATATGGAGAGAGTTTTGGGAGAATTACGTTCCTTCATATACTCTGTCGGATGGGGATTAGAAATATATATTCCTACTCAAGGTAGAATCTCAGTTCAACTAGAAAACTCAATCCCACTCAAATTATGGAGCCATCGAACTAAATATGGATGCCAACTGGATCAAGGGTTCTAAACCCGATCCAATTTCCAACAATCTCCAATTACAATCTCTAAAATGAGATGCATAACATATTTTTTCTTTTTATTGTGCATATAAATATATATCTTGGAGCTAGCATATAGGAACCCCATTGGACCTTGTACATACAAATCTACTTGAACACACACACTTATATATACAATTGGCCAAGTATAATAATTTAAGTTAAATATATGTTTAATTTTTGGGAGGAAAAGTCAAGCTCATAAATATCTTGGAGCCAGTATAGTTCAGAATCATGTGAAGCATCATCATCTGTCTGCTTATGTTTTGCTGCTTTCAAAAGAAAAAAGACCCAACCAACCTCCGAATCATATTGTCACTTCTCAACTAACAACCTTTCTTTATTAGGAAACAACATCCCAAGGTTGAATCAACTCAACCCATGTGGAGATATATATTCATATTTTCCACATGTCACAAATATTATTCCTATGATATTTTTGTTTTACTTTAGTGGTCACTTTTTTATTTCTATTTTTATTTTTATTTTCTCAATCCAACCACTACATTGAGATTATACTGCTATAAAAATCCTTCAGATGTTTTGCGATGTTGTTTCAACTCTCATCATCTTATTCATCTATCTAATGCATCTCTCTCTCTCTGATTGCCCATGTTATAGGTGAAAACAGATGATCAAAATATGAATATTGCATGAAGAAAATTGAAATTGTTTTCTTCATCTAACCATGAAGGGAAAGTGAAAAGGGAAGAGGAATGAGGACAAACTGCAACCTTGACTTTCAAATTCCTCCATCCAATGCAAAAACTTCAATGATAGGTTTTCGTAGCCAATTGGTGTAAGTTGGATCACTATTTTTCTTTTTTTGTATTTTAAGGTTGTTGTATCTTAATGAATTATCTGCCTATATTAAATGATAATAAACTTTAATTTATCTAATTCCAAGTAATTTCCAGTGTAACATGATTTTTCCTATTTGACTTTCTTGTTTTGGGTTTTTGGAAGTTATGGAGGTTCATAAAATTACTATCAAGTTAAAAAGACAATATTAGTGGTTATGTTTTGCTTTCAATGTTTATGAGTTAAAGGGCCAAGATCCAGTTTTATATAAATCAACAAACTAGATACTAGACTAAAAGACATGCCCACTTTATTCACAATTAATGCAACCATGTCTACAAATTAAAAAAAAAAAAAAGGTCTACAAATAGAATGGATTAATTCTTCAAAATTCTTTGTATTTTTTAAAAGCCTCACAAATGAGTGTGAATGAAAATTTGCAGTTCATTAAGGAAATAACTGGAAGCATGAGATGTGATTAATGATTATAATCTTTCTATTTGCCAATATTGTAGGACTTGGTCCAATGAAAACCAGATTATCATCTCCTACAATGATGCAACTGATGGGTTCCTTATAATCGGAGGGGTATACGCAGTGGAAAATTAAAATTTTATCAAATATAAATTTAACCACTTGATTCGAAAGTGATTTTAACGATCGCACTTATTCAAGTGAATATATAAATAAATATTAAATTCGAATTATACCTTCTGTGCACTCTGGTTGTTGTAGGGAATGAAACAATCAATTGCTTATCCTGAACTATCAAAACTCGTAGGGATTCAAGTGTCTCCCCTCTATCAGGTCTACAATATGGAAGAACAACACCAATCCAAAGGATTCATTAGTATCCTTTTAATTGTTTACTAATCTAGAATCGGAATAAATTTTCAAGAACAATAAAGATTGATTCTTTAAATTCTTGAAACAATAATATGAAGAGAATAACAAAAAACTGATTTTCTTTTTCTTTCTTTTCTTTTGTTGGAGAGTAAAAATAGAAGACTTTAAATAAAATAATTTTTACTCAAAATTTTGAATTAATTATGTAATTTTCATCCCTCATATATATAGGACTGAAAATTTTAATCCCTTTCCAACTCTTGGAAAGTTTTTTAATTTTTGAACTATTTCAAAACCTTATCTTAGAAGGATTCCAAATCTTCTAAGAACTCTTCTCTTTTCTTTCTCCTATTGTATGTGGACTAATTTGAAACTACATTAATCATCAAAATTATCTACATACATTGTTGATATTAATTTGAACTCTTCAAATAATATAAAGATAGATATATATCATATATATACTATAATTATATTTATACATAAATTAAATCTTAGTGGCCGATTTTATCCCATAAAATCGGTCACTATATTTATTTATCAATAAATATGTTAATTAAATAAATCATATTTATTTAATTTATTCTCTTCATATTTTAGTGGGCTTCTTAAGTGATCCACATTAATTTTGGGCTTGAACTCAAAAATCCTCAAATCAATTCAATTGATTCAATCTCAATTTAATCAATCCAATTGATTAATTTAATTTACTCAAATTGGACTTCCCAATCAAATTAGGTCCAATTAAATAATCAAATTACTTAATTAAATAATTTAATTTAATCATTAAATTAAATAGAACACTTAATTAATTAATTAATCAGTATTAATTAATTAATTTCCAACCATTGGATAAAATTTAAAATTAGAAATGTTATTTTTTATAAAGATGTATGACCCTCTTAGGTTCACTACTAAACTAGTAGTGGGCTTACAATATTTGCAACTTATGAATAACAATTATTTCAATTAATTAATACGATTGGAATCAACTCCTTAATTACAAGAACCTCACTATCCATGAAAACACCTAACAAGCAGTCATGACAAACTAGTCTTAGGTAAAATAGCGAGTAAACCTATTTTAGTTGTGAGTACCATACACGTACGATCCTTTCAATAACTAATCTCCCGATTGAATTTAGGGCATGGATTATAAGTCGAAACCCTAAATGATTCAATAACTGTGATCCCATTTTAAGTTCTATTGATTCTTGATTAATCACGATTCATCCTGCCTTGGCCAAGGTTTTTGAATCACGAACTATAAAAACACAGGAGATTCCCTTGTTTAAAAAGACAAGTGTCGAATTCTATATTAGCCACTGACAAACCTCCATGCGCACCAGTGCAATATCCAACATACCCCCTTTGTGATTGTCAAGCAATTAGAAGATATATCAAAGTGCTGCAGGATGCACACAAGGCTACCATCGTACCTCAAGTTTGAGGACTAGTCGTGTACTATCACAATATAGAAATTCTTGTTTCAACAGACAAAACTTCCAACTAAGAATTTCTTGTGGGCCATGTTCAGTGTACTTGTTCCCTAACATGCACCCACATACATGCACTTACGTCTCTACGCTAATGCCAATGGAATGTGACATCCTCGTATCACGAGCATACATCATATGTGCGAGTCTTACTAAACTATTTGATGTCCCATCTCAAAAAGCTATCGACTCGTAATTTATTTAAAACCAAATCTTTAGAGGCATATTCCATGATTGCCATCGTATGCGCGACCATGCCCCGTATCTAAATTTGGTCTAAAAACTTTATCTAATGTGTAGAAATAAAAGATGCAAGACATAAGATAAAGAAAATAATTTTTTATTAATATAATTTTTAATAAAATTATTTTTACAAAAATAAAAAAATATAATACACCCAATTCAATTGGAGCGTAGGACATCCTAGTATAACCGCAACTGAGCTTCAGGTACCTACAAATATTTCCTACTCCTCATGTTCTGATTTGGTTTCCTATCATCTATGTTTAAATTCTTCTTTTTTCTGTACTTATCACTGAAAACAAAAAAGTACCACAACACACACACACGCACACTTACTTGTACCATGCATATCTTCCTGTTTTAAACATCCTTGAAAACAATTCCAATGATATTACAAAGATTAAGGTTGTGCATTTGGATTTGGATTGAGAGGACTTTAAATTTCTAATAACAATTAACAAATTTTGAGCTATTTTTTGCATTATTGTTGGAATTTTAAATCCTCTTATTATTTGACACATATGAAATGCTCACTTAATTTTTTTTTACTCAAATCCAAAATCCCTCTTTTCAAAAGCAATCTAAGAGTATGTATGTATAGATTTTTTTTGTGATGATTTTCAAAAATTATTTAGATTGACAAAATTCAGCTTAGAAGCATTCATAAAACCTTTCTTCGCTATTACAAGGAAATCGATTCAATATTATAATGCAATTCAATATCATATACTTGTGTTCATTGAATCCTTAAATGAGACATTAACAATAATATCTTGTGTGTAGAATAATCTTAACAAGAAGGAAAAAACAACATCAATCTTTCTTATTATTGGGAATAAACATGTTGCGCGTCTATGTATTGATATATGTACGTATATGTCCTCTATATAGGCCCATCATATGCTATTCTTCATAATTTTTAGTGTTCTCTTAGTTACTTATTGAGACACTAGCAATTACGAATACTTGACCAAGAGTAGCACTATATATCCATTTACAATAAAGTTCACCACATGCATCCCTGTCTTTAGAAAAGCTAATTAATATGGTAGCTAGCGTGGAAGCACATGTTTTGGTCGCATATAGAAAATAATAAATTACATTTGGCTCTTCTTGAAGATGTTTCTGTGAAACAGATGAGCCAAACAAAGGATTTTTAACTCTTCTAATCTTGAAAAGATTCCATAGTGAACTAATGTAAATCTGTTGATCATTCAGACATCAAGTGCCAGAAATGAACTATACATTCCATTTCCAGTTATTTGCAAGTGCACAAGAAAAGTTAAATAGCATTCACAAAAAATGACTAAACATCTGCTGATTGTTTAAATTGTTGCAGGCAATAGCTATCCTTAGGCTTGCCAGAAGAGAAACTGAAGAGAAATATAATGCATTGGGGTCGAAAAATTCGGGATCACTATCTCTGCAGTACCAAAAGCATGATTTAGAGCCTCTCAATAAAGAAATCTCTGCAGAAATTCCTGCAGAAAAGGAAAGATAGGATTCAAGCATCCCTGCCTTACTAGATACTCTCCATGAATAATCTCAAGCATCAGATTAGTTTCCTCCTGTTGGAAATTGAATCGGGTTTAGGACCCTTGACCCAATTGACATCCATATTTAGTTGGATGTCTCCACAATTTGAGTGGGATTGAGTTTCCTAGTTGGACTAGGATTCTACCTTAAGTAGGAATAAATATCTCTAATTCCCATCCAACAGAGTGTGTGAATAAACGTAATTCTCCCATAAACTCTTTCCATATTCTCTCAAATCTTTTTCTCTCAGTGTTCCTTGGAGCATCACCATACACTCCAAGGATTTGAGGTGTGTAATTGAGTGAATAACTCTAGTAGTTATTCACCACCAACGAGAAAGATATGTTCGTGGTTCGATCAAAAGGAGGCTGGTAGACGAGTTTGATTCGGAATACGTGGATCGATAATCTCCTACGTATAGGTATACCTGATCCATATGAATTATATGAATATTTGATTCATATTATATTGTTAATTAATTTTCTTGCAGTGGTATCAGAGCCCATAGGGCTCGTTCTCGCCATTTCATTTGATTGAATTTATGGATGTGTATATGCTTTAAAAAAAATTATTTTTTTAAAATCATAAATTTTTTACCATACGTTGATCTTAATATGTAGATCAGGTGGTTAAAATTTGGTGAAAAACGGATAAACGATTTGAGAGAAAATTTAATTTAAAGTTAGAGACTTATTTATTTTAAGACTCAAAATTGAACCAGGTTTTGATATTTTTGTTATGAAATTTTTATGCTATGTTGTAGAGCATAAAAAGAGTTTCGAAACGACATAAAATTCGTAAAAAACGGACTTAAAATGAGTGAGATATGAATTTTTCAAGTTTTTGACAGAAATTTAATTTTTCTCGCCGGAATAGGTGGCGTGCTGACATGGCGACTTCGGCTGATGTGTCATACGGCCACGTGGCGCTTAGCTTGGCGGCACGTGGTGCCTATGTGTTGTTGAAAATAAAATTTAAAAGTTTGCACCAACATAAATTTAATCCTAAGTTGCTGATTGTTGTTGAGATAGTGAACTACCACTAAACCACTGCACTTTTTTGTGACATAATTGGCTTCGAAATCTATATAATAGTTTTTTGTGCTATTTTTCTAAAAAGTTTTTTGATGTGAATAGATATTATTTTTGACCCTTTAAAAAATAAAAAATTATTGGATTAATTCCAATAGAAAGTGATTAAAATATTTTTGCACACATAGGATGCATGCAAATGTATTTTTGTGGGTCAAAATTTTTAATATCAAAATACTTTTTGTGCATTAAGGTGCATGCAAAATTATATTTATATGATTAATATGTCCATTATGAATTACGTGCTTTATTAATTATTTTTTTATATAATTATGATGCAATTTAAATTTATTTGATGCGATATGAATTATTATATGTTGTGAATGAATAGAAACTGACATTTTGGTGCTCATGTAAATTGAATGTTTATTATTTTATATTATCTCATATTTTTATGGGAGATAATTTATGGCGGTGGTGGTAATTCGATATTCCTATTTTTTATTTTTGTCTATATTGATGTAGTAGGCTTTGAACTAATGTAATTTTTTATTATTTTCAAGGCATGTATTTACTAGGCCATTTTTGGGAGGCCATGTATATCAATTTTAGGGGATATTTTTTGTTTTATCACCATGGGCCAAAATTATTTCAAACATGATGCACCAAATGTCAATGTCGCCCATATGGGGCTAATATTTTATTGTTCATATTGCATATTTGCATTCATAATATATGTGTGGACAAATTTATATTTTATTATGATTAGTAAATTTTTATTATGTTTTTTATTCAGTGGGAGATGATTACTAGCTTGAGTTGCGAAATTTTCAATTTCGCTGAGTATAAAGGAATAATAAATAATTTACTTGGATCTAAAATAAAATATTAGACCAGTACCTATGTCTTTTTTTGCGCAATTAATTTAGAAGTCTTAGACCAACTCACCAATTTTACGTTTTAAGCCAATTAAGCATGAAAATGGACAAGTTGTCCAATATTGTCGTGACTTAGACGCTGGTAATATGGTAGTGGACTAAGATTAAAATTTGCGCTTTAATTTGTTTAAGCCGCAAAATACAAGATTTTAAGTTGTCAAATATTGTCGCGACTTAGGCGCTGACAATATACTAATGGATCAAGAATCACATTTGCGCTTTAATTTGTGCAAGCTGCAAATACGAGGAATTAATAAAGGAGTTTGAGCTCTATTTTGTCATATGAGCTTGCTCATAATTAAAAAGTTCTAGTTGTCCTAAAGTCGCTTTTTTTCAGCTGACTTGAAAATATTAGTAACATATTTTTGATAATAATCGCCTAACTTGAGGCTGATTGTTGAGAGTAGAAAAATGTACAAGTAATTATTCTTGTCGCTCATGTTGACCAATATAAACCAACTTGGGTTAGTGTTGAAAAAGACAAAAATAGCTTGACAATAGCAAAAGTTAAAACCAGAACCATAAATTTGATCCAATAAAGTGACAAGGCGTGTCACCTTAGTGATAAAGGCAACTAACCGCTAACAAATGTCAAGTGCAATGATGAGATTGGTCACTTCGCTCGTAATTATACTGAGATGAAGTTTGACTAATTAAAACTCTCTCATTTGCTGATATTCTCAATTCTCTCATTCGATGGATAGTAGAAGTTGATGAAACATAGCATGAAATTCAAAATTGAGCAGACTATTGTCGAGTGTTGTGCAGCTATGCTTGTTTAAATGGCGCACAAGAGGAGGCATTATGAGTTCCAATGCCATCTCAAGCTCAGCAAATGGCATGAGCTATTTTTTCAAGTTCAACAATTGGTGTGACCTACTCCTTGGAGATATGCAAAAGGCACTAGATTCGAAATAGTCTATTGAATTGATGCACTTATAAGACATTGGTTGAGCGAGTAGATTTGTCCATCTTTCATGTAAGAGACCTTTTAGGTATAAGTCATGTTAGTGTTGCGATTGGCTTGAGATAGTATTTCTTGTACTTCTTCCATGATTTTTTGTTTTAATTATATCATGGCATGTGAGGTTAGGAGGATGCCTGTATTAGCTGGAGGAGGCTTTATTGGCTAACTCGCTAAGGTCAACCTCCCTCTGCACAAATTTTTCTAGCAGGAAAAAGGCTGCTCGAAGAAAGAAAGAGGGTTATTTATTCTCTAGAGCTAGTCCCCTAAAATGAGTGCAGACTTATAAGTATGAGGTACTGAATAGTGCATTCTATTTTCCTTTCTTTGCTATTAGCGCTATAAGCTAGTACACTCCAACTCTCACTAGTCAGAATCACAAAATTATTTAGAACGATTGTTGATAGAGGTAGAGAACTACAGGGAGTATGAACATTGAGGTTCAACATACTAATAGAAAACGAGAATAACATGTCTAAATAGTTTGGACACATGTGTGGGGAAAATGGAATTGCAATTTGAAGGATGATTCTAAATATTTCGCAACTAAATGAGTTTGCGAAGAGTGATGAATCAATCACTTCAAAATGACTCAATTGATATGATGGCGCAAATTCATTTATATCTTAATTAGGATGATGCAATCTTGATTGCGGCCTACATAATGAAAATTGTGCCTCCAAATGAATTCTCCAAGTATGAACATTGAGGTTCAACATACTAATAGAAAATGAGATTGCAAGATTCTTGAAGTGGCACTCAATTTTCTAGTGAGGATGATGTTTTTTAAAACTCATTTAGCAATCACTGGGATAGTAGGAGCGACCCTAAGTCAGTGGGAGTGTCTCACTTGAAAATGAGTCTCATATTCCACAAGTAAGAAGGAGTGCACGTGAGTTGTTCCCCATCGCTACTTTTGTGGATGTTGATGAGTCAACTTAGACTTTTGACTTCACTTGATGCTTTAAGGGAATAGCTGCTATGAATGAAAAGATGAGCCTAATGACTAAGAACAAAGTCTAGAGCTTGTTGATCTTCTGTTTAAATGTAAGGCCATTAGAAACATGTGGTTTCTAGAGGTCAAGTGCAAAGTAGATGGGTTGATTAATATTTGTATAGCTCAACCAATGGCAAGATGTTTACGCCTAATTGTGGGGCGTAATTTATTTTTGAGATATTCTCCCTAAGTGGTGAGACCGCCTCAATACGCCAAGATGCTATTAGTTATTGCCACTTTTATCTAGGTTTATCCTGGACGATTGAGGTTGATATATATAAATGTGGAGTGGACAATGAGATCTATGTAGATCGTCTAATGAATTCAAGAAGTGGGGCAAGAGTGCAAAGATTGATGATCGAGAAGCTCCATTTGTAACTTGAATTATCGTCTAAATAGTGGTGCTATCGATTTCATCGAACTATCACTCTGGTAGGCTTACGATGGTAGAATAAGATCACTGAATATATGTCAACATAAATAAGAGAATTTAATTCTCACTGTATTTGGGCAACTATATGATGGCCAGAAGGGACATGAAGGTGTCTCCGCTTAGTAGTGGTTGTCATGTATATTTGAATGGACATAGAAAAAGTAGATGTATACTTGGTATTGTGATACCGAATTTTTATATGTATCTCACCAATCCTATTGACACTTCATGGACAAAGATTATGTTCTTAGTTAGATCGAAATGCCTTGAGATGGAAGAAGAAAAGAAATGCTAGCTAGTATTATGAAAGCATTATGAAAGGTTTGATGTGCACTAGTGTGTACTCGACTAGTACTGTACTTGATAATTAGATTATTGGTGAGTGGATATCAAAGTGATTATTGACACAATAATGTGATGTTGTCAAGTGGATACTTTGATATCTTAATAGAGTGGTCTAAGATTTGTTGGAGGTAATCTGGTATTTTGAAAAGATGCGCATTATGCACACATTTGCAAGGCTTTTGTTGTCTTTGTGATAATAAAGCCACTTTGATGTATGATTTGGGCGCCAAGTATTGTTGGAGGACTAAACATACAAATACCAGTCACCCCTTCACTTAAAAGAGTATTGCGCAAAATTATTTTGTTCTCAGTCATATTTCTATGAGCGATTTGATATCCCTTGCCTCTGTATGGAGATATGCTCCAAAAGCATGTGAGTAGTACGAGATTACGTAGAATTTGATTTTTGTGGCCAATGAGAACATATTATGATTAATGAGTTGTATTTGTATTCTCATTATGAATTTGGTACTGGATTTGTGAGTTGTCACCAGACTTTGATTGACCCTCTCACACGGGTAATCGTCTTGGTGCTATGATAGCGAGCAGGATGAGACTTAAAGATCGTGTCACATAATTAAGGTTTGCGAATGATCGCCTTTACGCTTAGAGCAGTGAGGAATGTTAATATGTATAACTAAGAGTTGCCTTAGCTTGGAGGCTAAGATGAGATCAGAGTTGATCAATTATGAAAAAGTATGTCCAAACTTCATAATAAGCTTGTTCTTTGCTGAACGTGCGAACTACAATAAGATATTTTGGATAGTAACTTCTGATGGTGCGCAGGTCAGACGCTTGGAGAGCGACTGGACTTAGGTTCATATGATGTTTAGAGCGTGATAATTGAGTGGGAGCTCCATCATAGCATATATTCATACTACATGTGCTTTGAGACGACCTCTTATGGAAAAGTAACTGAATGGGTCCCTGCTTCGTTACTGTGTGAGCCCATATTATTTCTTGTACCCTTTGGGACTCTAGACTTTGTCATGAGGTGTAAGCTTGATGATGCTACTTTAGCATATTTCCAATGGTCATGCATGATTCGGTCTCTCGGAGCATGTCTAGAAAAGTTGTCAAGACCAAGCTGATTGGCATGAGAGGCCGAGGAAGAACTAGGTTGGTAATGCACTTATGTTCTATGGTTCATAGATACATATTTGAGTAGGTCGAGCATGCTCTATTTATTTCATTGAGGGATCTAGATATGCTTGATTGGGTACAACCACTTGATTTGGGATACACAATGAGCTATTGAGTTGTAGGGTGATGTTAGTTTGGTGATGATTTAATATAACTCTTCCCACCTATGTTTTCTCGCTTGGTCACACACCTCATTTTCTGTATGAAGGGACTAGCGTGAGATTGAGAAATTGTATGATGATGAGATTTGAGAAGATCGAGTCAAATATGTATGAGTGGGAGATGTTGGAAATTGGATTGAGTTTAGGACCCTTGACCCAATTGGCATTCATATTTAGTTGGATGTATCAACAATTTGAGTGGGATTGAGTTTTCTAGTTGGACTGAGATTCTACCTTGAGTAGGAATATATATCTCTAATCCCCATCCAACAGAGTGTGTGAAGGAACATAATTCTCCTTAAACTCTCTCCATATTTGTCCTAAGATTTCTCTCTACGTTCTTCCTTGGAACATCACCGTAGACTCCAAGGATTTAAAGTGTATGTAATTGAGTGAATAATTCTAGTAGTTATTCACCACCGACGAGAAATGTATGTTCGTGGTTCGATCAAAAGGAGGCTAGTAGACGAGCTTGATTCGGAATACGTGGATCAACAATCCGCTGCGTATAAATATACGCGATCCACATTAATTATATGAATATTTGATTCATATTATATTATTGATTAATTTTATTGTAGACACTTTTGGAAATAGTGCAAGGACTTGCAGGAGATCTCACTTGGAGGATGAGGATCTATATGTATAGACCCCTTAGATTGAGTGTGATCTCCTGGAAGTCGTCAAGAAGTAATAATTCTCCAAAAAAAAGTTCATGTCTTTAAGTCTAATTAAGGTTCTCTCATGGATGATGCTCTTAGCTTTTTAGTGAAAGTTGTGAAAGCTTTGAAACCAAAAGGCACTATGATAGAAAAACTCCTTTGGTTGAATAATTTTGAAATTCCTGGCCCTTCACTTTGATATCTTTGCAGTTGTGAGCATATACATCTTACAATAGGACAATTATTGCTACAATAATTGGTAATTGATTACTTAATAACAATGCAAGCTCATAAATATGATGAAAATTGTGAATGAATTCAAAAGTCTATCATGAAAAAGAAATTAAACTTGACTTTATTTAAAAGTAGAATAATTTTCGACATCTACCTTAAAATTAATCAGTTAGAAATATAAATAAAATCCTTCATGTGTTGGGAAATGTAATTAAATGGAAAATATTTGAACATTAATTAGAAGTTTAGTGTGCTTCAGAAGAGGAAAATTTTGCACAGCCCCAAATATACAAATTAAATATATAAGTACTAATGATTTCAATACGTTTTAGATTGCTCTCTCCTTAAGAGAAATATACTTGTTATTAGATACTTGACTTCTTAAAATTATGAAAGAAAAGAGTAGCCAGAGGTTAATAGTAAAATATTTTGTGTGGGGTGAAATATACCAAAACATTTAGCTCTTTCATACAACTGATTTTCGAGCATGTGAAAAATATTTTAGGGATGTACTAGGCATGTTCACTTCTATTAGTTAAAACTCTTATAGAATACATACATATAAATAATTAAAAATAATTCTTTCCCCTAATATATTCTGAAGTTAATGAATAATAGTCGTACAATTGATGTGAAAAATTTAACACACGGAATATATGTATTTTGTATAATACTTTGTTGAATAATATTTATTTTTACAAATTTTTATAATATTTATTTAAGACCTAAAAATTATTTCAAAATTGTTTATATGAATTACTTTAGTATCGTACAAATGAATAAAAAACCTAATAAACATAAAAATAATAATTGTTTAAAATAATTATCTCCAAATCATTTAATAGATAAAAATTAAAATAATATATTGACACAATATATTAACTCATATAAAATAATTTTTGCATAATTTAGAAAAAAAAGTACAGCCACGGTATATGTAAAAATAATATTAAAATAAGTTTTATTTTTATTCGAGTATTTCTTTTAGATTTATTGTATTTTTACTCAAAATAATTATTTAGATTTATATTTTACTCGTACGTCTATAAATCTATGTATTTTTACTATTTTAAGTCAATTTGAAGATGACTACCCAATAAAATTATAAATTGACTCTAACACTCCACCCAACCACGACACTCCTCTTCTCTTTCACTATGTCTCTCTACCACACATCTCATCTTTCTCTCCGCTCCTCACTCTCCCTCTCTCATTCCCTCATCCTCACCATTGTCATCACCTCATCCTTCTAATCTCTTTCTCCCCAATGCTGTCCATTCCCCTCCTCTCTCTTCTTTTCTTTTTCTTCTATAGTCACTTTTCTTTTTCTTTTTCTTTTTTCTATAAGCTCTATCTTCGTCTACCCTGTTCTCTCCCTCTCCCTGCCTCCCCTACACCCTCCCCTACCTTTCTCGCTCTTCTCACTCTCACTTACCTTCATTGTCTCCCATCGACTGAGCACTTTATCCTCTGTTTCACCCTACTCGCTACCATCCCCTCCCTTCCTTGTCTTCCCCTTCACCAAACTTGAAGACAAAAAGAAAAGCAATAACCAAAAAAGAAAAAAGAATTGAGAGAAAAAAAAAGTAAGAGAAAAAGAATAAAATCCTGAAATCTTTTTTAATTATTTGTCTATATAATTAAATCGCGTCTTTTGCAAGTCCTTTAGGTCAAGCAAATGTGGCATCTTGTGAATTTTATTCTTAGAGATATGACCTAATCTAGCATGCATTAAGTATATTAAGCTATGATTATTAGTTTACATTTGTTACTTAATTGAATATGTATGGTGCTAGAGTAGCGCCCAGTGAGCCAACTAGTGACGAGTAATTATACTCTTGTAAAACAATCTTATTCATATTGTTTATTAAATAAAAAAGTATTTTTTTTATCTTTAATTGTTCTTGTCAGTTAGATAAAGTCCTTAGATCATAAATGGCTACGGAGCATGATCGTGCATATGATAGTGATCATGGAACATGGCTCTATGGCTTTGATCTTAAACATGTTTAGAGTCGGGGAGTTTATTGAGATGGGACATTGATAAGCTCAATAGACTCGCATACACGATGCATACTTGAAATGAGGATGTCTCATTCTTAGGCATCGGTATGGAGGTGTTAATGCATGTGTGTGGGTGCTTGTAAAGGAACAAGTACACCGAACGTCCGGAAAAAAATTCTCAGTTGAAAACTTGTTTGTCGAATGGGAGTTTACTAGTTGCGATAGTGCATTAATTAGTTCTTAAACTTGAGGCACCATGGTAGTCTTGTGCACGATATCATGCATTTTGACGTATTTCCCAATTGCATGACAATCACAAGGAGTATACGTTGGGTGTAAGGATTTC
This sequence comes from Paulownia fortunei, assembly GCA_019321725.1. Classification (NCBI taxonomy): domain Eukaryota; kingdom Viridiplantae; phylum Streptophyta; class Magnoliopsida; order Lamiales; family Paulowniaceae; genus Paulownia; species Paulownia fortunei. Next base: position 13,230,009 of record CM033106.1, read on the forward strand.
GTGCATGGAGGCCAATGAGTAGCCAATAAAGAATCCATCACCTATCTGGTTAAATAAGTAAATCTCCTTATGTTTTCATAGTCCTTGATCCCGAAGACCTTGGACAAGGTAGGATGAATGTTAAACTTGGGATTTTTTAATGATTCATCAAAGGATCAATGTGACTTGAAGTGTGAACATAGTTATTAAGTCAAAAATAGGGCTTCGACTGCTAATCTATACCCTAAACTTGATTAAATGATTAGTTGACTGAAGGACCGTATTTGCATGGTATTCGTAATTGAAAAGATTCACTTGTTATTTACCTAAGACTGGGTAGTCAAGATGCACTGCTAGGTGCTTCCCACCAGTGTTTCCCTTGATTTGTGAGGTTCTTGAAATTAAGGAGTTAATATCAAGCAGATTAATTAATTGGATTAATTAATTAAAATATTAATTTATTCATAAGTTGCAAAAATCGCAAGTCTACTGCTAGTGTAGTTGTGAACCCAATGGGTCACACATAAATCGTGATGATCCATGTCTAATCTAATATGTTCCAAGGTGTTGGATTAAGTTAATTAATAGTAATTAAATAACTTGAGTTAGAACTAATTTAAATAGTTAAATTAATTCATCCAAATAATAATATGATTATGTATTTGGACCTAATAAGGATTAGGGATTTATGGAAGTGAAGTTAATTAATTGTTTGAATTAATTAATTAGCTAAATTTCAATTAATTTAAGGAGTTAGATTAATTTAACCAATTAAAATAATGAGATTATTTCAATTGGGTCTAATTTGATTAAGTGGCCTTTTATGGAACTAATTAATTGATTGATTTGATCAACTAATTTATTGGGCTTTTATTAATTGAACTATAATAATTAATTAGAGTCCAAGCCAATGGGTTTAAAGGCCCATTAGGATTCTTAATTACAAAAATTAAAGAGTCCTAATAAAAGATGGAAAAGATTTTATCTTGAATAAGGTTTGTTAATTGGATTAGGAAATAAAGAGATAACGACAGAAGAGAGGGGATTCCTAATTAGATTAGGATAGGGTTTCCTAATGAGATTAGAACTCTTAATAGTGAATAATTACACCATAAATGTTTGGAAATTTCTAGCTTTGGTGAAACAAGAGAATACATGCCCCACACTCTCTTTACTTTAATCTTAGTTTTATTTTCCTCTCCAAAATAAAACTTGTTCCATCAAAAGTTTCTAGTCTTTTTGATTAAAGATCAATTCTTCTAATTACTCTTCACTCTCAAATTAGACTAGAAACAAGAAGGCTAAATTCACTAGCAAGTATTTAGTGCTTGTGGATTTGCTCAAAGTGTGGATACCGTTGGAGAAACTACACTTGGAGTTCTTAGTGAATCTTTTTGAGAAGCCTGCGAAGGAGTTCGTGGGAGTTTCAAATATCTGAATTCATTCATACCCTTCATCAACCAAACTTCTTGAAAGGTATAACACGAAACTAAGTTGTTTATTTTATTAAGCAAACAATCAGAAATGCAAAGCGAAAATCCAATCAAACTCGAGATTTGCCTTTTAATATATGTGATGGATGTTTATATTTTCAATTATTGAAATTTTTTAAATTTCCACTGTGTATGCAATCTCACGATTTGTCATACCCAATATATGGTGGATTTTTGTGGTTAGATTGTGCATAAATTTTTTCCAATACTCCAACATGAATTAGAACCTTTAAAAATAGAACAACTTCTAATCTTTATTGAAAGATTAAAATCATCTCTATCCAAAATAGGGATAGAAATAATGTTCCTTATTAATTCCAGAACTTGTCTATTGCCTAATGCTAGATGGACCATCCTAATAACTAATGCAACATCTTTTATTTCTATTCCCTAGCCTCAAAGCTATCTCTCATTTATTTAGCTCATTGTTTCTTGTCATCACATGCAAATCATTGAAAAGATGAACCATAGTTGGTATGTAGTACCTAAGAAGCATCATTAACTAAAAAGTTAACTTCAACAAAGTGTTAGAGTAGTGCCCGACACGCTAATTAGATTGGGCGTCTTTTATACTTTTATATTTGTAAAAACAATCTTTTCAAATCATATTAATAAAACAGGCAAATTTCTTTATCTTTAATTGCATATAGTAATTAGATAAAGTCCCTAGACCAAACTTAGCTATAGAGAATGGTTACGTATTTGATAGTGATCATGGAATATACCTCTATGGCTTTGGTCTTAAATTAGTTCTGAGTTGAGGGCTTTTTGAGATGAGACATCGAATAGCCCAATAGACTCATGCATATGATGCATGCTTGCATGGGGAGGATGTCTCACTCTATGGACATTGGTGTAGAGACGCTAGTGCATGTATGCGGGTGCTTATTAAAGAACAAGTACACTGAACAAACTCACTAGAAATTCTTAATTGAAAACATTATCTATCGAAATAAGAATTTCCATGTTGTAATAGTACACGATTAGTCCTTAGACTTGAGGCACCATGGTAGCCTTGTACATATCATGTTCCATTTTGATGTATCTTCTAATTGTCTGATAATCACAGAGGGAGGAGATTAATGAGTGTCCAACAAAGGATTCATCACTTGTCTGGCAGAACAAGTGAATCTCCTATGTTTTCATAGTTCATGACTCAGAAGTTCTTGGCTAAGGCGGGATGAATGTTAGATGAGATTTTCTAATAATTCGTCATGAGTCATTGGAGCTTGAAATAGAATCATAGTTATTAAACAATTATGGTTTTGATTGTTAATCTATGCCCTAGACTCAATTGAGAGATTAGCTAACGAAAGTACCTTACGTGTATGACACTCATAATTGAAATAGGATCACTCGCTATTTCACCTAAGTCTAGGTAGTCATGATACACTTGCTAGGTGTTTCCCATAACTTGTGAGGTTCTTGAAATTAAGGAGTTAATTTCAAGTAAATTAATTAATTATATTAATTAATCAGAATAATTATTACTATTCATAAGTTGCAAATGTTGCAAGTCCACTGCTAGCTTAGTTGTGAACCTAAAGGGTCATACACAATTTGAGATGAAACATTTGTAACTTAGGAATTGATCCAAAGAGTTGGATCCAATTAATTAATGGAGTTTAATTAATTGGGGGTTAAATTAATTAAGCTCGCATAGGTTGTTGAAAAAGGATAGAGACTCAAGAGTTTGAAATTTTTGGAAGACTCTAAATATCTTTGGAAGATATGAAGGAAAAGAGTTGGAGATTTTTTGGGACAACAAAAAATCTTCCAACCAATTAAAAGGAGACCAAAAATATCAAGAGTGAGACTCTTGGAATTTTTGAGTCTTCTATTTAAATCATAGGGGCTGAAAATTTGAGGGTAATAGGTCTCTAATTTTTTGCCATAAAAAAATTAAGGAGAAAATTATTTTCTTCCTCCATCCTTTATTCCACTAAAAATTCCATCTTCTTATTTAGGTGTTAATTTTTTTATCACAATTTGATAAACAAGAATTAATATTTGCTATATTCACTCCATAAACTAGGTTAGTAAAGATAACATAATTGCTAGCAAAATTCTAATTTCGTGATTCTGCTTAAAGTGTGGACTACTTTAGAAGGGAGAGACACTTGGATCCTTGTGAACTGGAATTCAAAAAGGAGCTAGCAATCGATTGCTTCAATTCCTCCAACAACTAGAGTACATTGAAAGGTATAAATTAAAACTATTTTAATTTTTATTAAATCATTGGAAATAGCGAGACTATTAAAAATCGCATCAGCTCAGGGGTACTGTTGTAATTGTTATGACATATTTTTAAAATTTTATTTTTCCACTGCACATACCCTAGGTTCACGCGAACCCAATATTGGTATCAGAGGCATTGTTTCTGCAATTCCAATCTAGTTCGATTTATGCCTGCGAATTTTATTGTTAAATTTTGATTGATTTTTTGTATTTTTTATTGGAATAAAATAATTTTGCAATTAATTTAATGATTAAACAAAACATGTATGATTAAATTCGATTCGATCGAGCTACTTCATGTGCGCTATATGCGTCTATTGTGTACGCGCACTGCTATGCATGTACACATGCTACAGCCCGGGCGTTGTGTGCATGCACAACATGGGGGGTTGTTGGACATTCTTGTCATGTTGAATTGCAAAATTTGATTTTTTAATTTTTCAATTAAAGTGTTAATTTTAAAATTTTGAAAAGAGGGTTTTTCTTGAAAAATCGAGATTTTATCCCAAGTCGTAAAATTATAATTTAATTAAATGGTAAATTTATATGCTTTAATAAATTCATATGATGTTTTTATTAGTATGCATGGGATGATCATGTAGCCTCTTAGATCAATGTGATTAGATTTATTTATTTTTAAATTTTTGAGTTAGGGTCTGCGAGTCTCTTATTCTTTCCTTATATATACTTTACATTTTTGAAATGAGAGTGGAACGGGGTGAGGTTTTTTCCTTTTCATTTTTGGCGGACAAGAAGAAGAACCAAGACGAAGAATCAAAAGAAGGCCCATGAATGTATGAGATATATTTGTGTAATAGAAATTAGTTTCTAATTCCATTTTATTACCCTAAAATTCACCTAGATCTATTTTTGGCTAAAATAGATCACATAGGATTGGCCCATGATCATTCGAATTGTGTATGTATTAGATGCATGTATAGGGTTTATTTAATGTTTTCAATTGATATGCTTGCCGTCAATTAAATGCAAACACATTAAATAAACTAAGATTAAAATTGATGAGGTCTTGGTTAAAATAAACAACCCCACTTGAATTAACATCAAGTAAAGGAGTTTTTAAATTCTAATTTCAATCAAATATGAATAAAATTGAGTTGGACCCAATAATTCATGCCTACCATCAAAAGTAGTTGACATAACGATGCTACCTTACAGAGTCATTGGCTATGAGTCGTGGAATGACTCTGTAATAGAAAGTTGTGATCACTACTAAGCATGGCGATGCCCATGGGATGGACTCGTCTCTATGTTGGTCATGAGTCATGGAACGTTTTGATGCTCCATCTACATGGAGGTTTGATGGGTCTTGCTGACACTTAGTACCATATGGACTCATAAAATTAGAGTATATGGAAAGAAGTGGGGTAAAATATCTTCAGTGTTGCATGGAGATGCAATCATTAAAAGTTAGTTACCTTTCAATATATTTTATGGTCTCTTAAAATTGAAGCATATGACATATTGATTGGGCCTCAAGCCCACTAGGAAATAATATTTCCCAAATTCCCATTAGGGGTGATAGAATTCGAATGAACTAGTAGGAGACATTTATTGCTAAAGACCTTGTTATAAATGAATATATCTAGTAGAGATGCTTAAATCCATTCGGATACTGCTATCCATATCAACGTATTATGACTACGAGATATGGCAGATGGATGTGAAGATCGCTTTCCTTAATAGAAATATTAAGGAAGAGATCTATATGAGGCAATTAGAAGGCTTCATATCCAGAGGGAGTGAGCAAAAAGTTTACAAACTCCAAAGATCTATTTATGGACTTAAGCAGGCTTCCGAAGCTAGAACATCCGATTTGATGAGGCAATTAAATCATTTGATTTCCACAAGAACTCTAGATGAACCTTGTGTCTACAAAAAGGTTAGTAGGAGCGCAATAACATTTATTATGTTGTATGTTGACATCATCCTACTCATTGGGAATGATGTAGGAATACTTCGGTCAACCAAACTTGGTTGTCTAACCAGTTCTCCATGAAGGATTTAGGAGAAGCATCCTCTATTCTAGGAATAAATATCTATAAAGATAGGTCAAGAAGGATAATCGGACTATCCCAATCTACGTATATAAACAAAATGCTAAGGAGGTTTAGCATGGAGAAATCCAAACGAGGATTCTTGCCAATGAGTCATGGCATTTCTCTCTCAATGGCAATGTCTCCTAAGATTTTTGAGGAGGGAAAGGATGACCCGCATATCTTATGCATATGTCATTGGAAACATAATATATGGAATTCTATATACGAGGTCTAATGTCGCATATGCTTTGAGTGTCATGAGCAGATATCAGTCCAATCTAGATGAGGAACACTGGAAGACCATAAAGATGATCCTCAAGTACTTGAGAAGAACTAAGGATATCTTTCTTGTATACGACTCTGGAGAATTGAAACTAGAAGGCTATATTGATTCTAGTTTTTAGTCCGATATAGATGACTCAAAGTCCTTGTATATATACATATCTACCATGAATGATGGTGCGGTCAGCTGAAAGAGTTCCAACAAGTAGGAGACGACCATGGATTCTACCACTAAGGCTGGATACATTACTGCATATGATGCAACAAAAGAAGCTGTTTGGATGAGGAATTTCATCCAAGAGTTGGGTGTGGTTCCATCCATTGTTGATCCTATTTTGATATACTGTGAATACAACGAAGTTATTACGTAAGCAAAAGAGCCAAGATCTCATCAAAGATCTAAGTACAATATGAGGTGATTCCATTTAATTAGAGAGATCATTGGTAGAGGTGATGTTGTAGTGGATAGAGTTGGTTCACAGAAAATGTAGCAGACTCACTGACCAAACCCCTAGTGCAGAAGGTATTCGACAGACATCTTGAGAAGATGGGCCTGAAGTACATGGGCAATTGGTACTAGGGCAACTAGGAGATTGTTAAAGTAGTGCCCGGTGGGCCAATTAGATTGGGCATATCATATACTCTTGTATTTTTTTTAAAAATATTTTTCAAATCATATTAATAAAATAGGTAAATTTATTTATCTTTAATTGCATATAGTAATTATATAAAATCCCTAGACCAAACTTAGCTATGGGGCATGGTAACACATTTGATGGTGATCATGGAATATGTCTCTGTGGCTTCGGTCTTAAATTAGTTTCGAGTCGAAGGCTTTTTGTGATGAGACATCAAATAGCCCACTAGACTTGTGCATATAATATAAGCTCGCATGAGGAGGATATCACACTCCATGGACATTGGCGTAGTGATGCTGGTGCATGTATGCGGAACAAGTACACTGAACTGGCCTGCTGGAAATTCTTAATTGGGAACATTGTTTGTCGAAATAAAAAATTTCATATTATGATAGTACACAACTATTCCTTGGACTTGAGGTACCGTGGTGGCCTTGTGCATGTTGTGTTCCATTTTGATGTATCTTTTAATTGCCTGACAATCACAAATGGGGTTTGTTAGATGTTGTACTGATATTTATGGAGGTTAATGAGTGTCCAACACATGATTTGTCACTTGCCTGGTAGAACGAGTGAATCTCTTATGTTTTCATAGTTTATGACTCAGAAGTCCTTGCTAAGGCAAGATGAATATTAGACGGGGTATTCTAACGATTCGTCATGAGTCATTAAAATAAAATTATAGTTATTGAGTAATTAGGGTTTCAACTATTAATTCATACTCTAGACTCAATCGTGAGATTAGTTGACGGAAGGGCCTTACGTGTCTGATACTCATAATTAAAATATGTTCACTCACTATTTCACTTAAGTCTAGGTAGTCATGATATATTTGCTAGGTGTTTTCCATGACTTGTGAGGTTCGAAAAAATAAGGAGTTAATTTCAAGTGGATTAATTAATTAGATTAATTAATCAAAATATTTATTATTACTCGTAAGTTGCAAATATTGCAAGCCCACTGCTAGCTTAGTTGTGAAATTAAAGGGTCACACACAAATTGAGATGGACATTTCTAACGTAGGAATTAATCCAAAGAGTTAGATATAATTAATTAATGAAGATTAATTAATTGAGGGCTTAAATTAACTTAATGAGTTGAATTAATTATTTAATTAAATAATTAAATTATATAATTGGATCTAATATTATTAGGAAGCCTAATTAGAGTGAAATAATTATTTGATTAGATCAAATGAATTGTGTAGTTCATAATTAATTTAATTATTAAATTAATTTACTCAATTAAATAATTAGATTATTTATTAGGCCTAATTCGATTAAGTAGGCTAGATAGAATTAATTAATTGAATTTGGACTAAAGTAATTAATTGAATTAATTATGATATTTATTTTAAGTTCAAGTCCAATTCAATGAGACCCGTTAGGGAGGCCCACATGGGTTGTTGAAAAAGAACGAAAACTTAGGAGTTTGAAATTCTTGGGAGACTCTAAATATCTTTGGAAGATATGAAGGAAAGAGTTGGAGAATTTTGGGACAACAAAAAATCTTTCAACCAATTAAAAGAAGACCAAAAACACCAAGAGTGAGACTCTTGAAATTTTTGAATGCCCTATATAAATCATAGGGGCCAAAAATTTGAGGGTAATAGTAGCCCTTTAATTTTCAACCATAAAAAAATTAAGGAGAAAAAATATTTTCTTTCTCCATTCTTTATTCCACCAAAAATTCCATCTTTTTATTTAAGTATTAATTCTTTTGTCACAAGTTGATAACAATAATTAATATTCACTATATTCACTCCATAAACTAGGTTAATAAATGATTCAAAATTGTTAGCGAAATTTTAATTTTGTGTTTTTGTTCAAAGTGTGGACTACTTTGGAGGGGAAATGATTGGATCCCTATTAATTGAAATTCAAAAAGGGGCTAGTAATCAATTGCTTCAATCTCTAAGACAACCTGAGAGCATTGAAAGGTATAATAAATTGAAATTGTTTCAAGTTTTATTAAACCATTGGAAATTACGAGATTATTAAAATCACATTGGACCCGAGGTACTGCTATAACTATTATGGCATGTTGTTTTTGAAATTTGATTTTTCCACTGCGCACACCCCGGGATCACTCAAACCTAACACAAAGTACTTACAAAAAACTGTTCAAGCGGCTCATAAAGTATTCCTTGCTGTTTCTATTAGAGTGGTGCTCGGCATACCAATGAGATTGAGCGTCTTTTATACTCTTATACTTGTAAAAACAATTTTTTTCAAATCATATTATTAAAATAGATAAAAAAAATTATCTTTAATTGCATATAGTAATTCTATAAAGTCCCTAGGCTAAACTTAGCTATGGGGCATGGTTATACATTTGATGGTGATTATGGAATATGTCTCTATGATTTTGGTCTTAAATTAGTTATGAATCGAGGGCTTTTTGAGATAGGACATCAAATAGCCTAGCATAAGATGCATGCTCGCATGAGAAGAATATCTCGCTCCATGAACATTGGTATAGTGATGCCAGTACATATATGCGGGTGCTTGTTGGAGAACAAGTACAATGATCAGGCCCGCTGGAAATTCTTAATTGGGAACATTGTTTGTTGAAATACAAATTTTCATATTATGATAGTACATAATTAGTCCTTGGACTTGAGGCACCATGGTAGCCTTGTGCATGCCGTGTTCCATTTTGATGTATCTTCTAATTGTCTGACAATCATAAAGGGGGTACGTTGGATATTACATTGATATTTATGGAGGTTAATGAGTGTCCAATAAAGGATTCGTCACTTATTTGGCAGAATGAGTGAATCTCCTATATTTTCATAGTTCATGACTCAAAAGTCCTTGCCAAGGCGAGATGAATGTTAGATGGAGTTTTCTAATAATTCATCATAAGTAATTGAAACTTGAAATAGAATTGTAGTTATTGAAAAATTAGGGTTTCGACTGTTAATTCATGCCTTAGACTCAATCGAGAGATTAGTTGATGGAATGTACTTACGTGTGTGGTACTCATAATTGAAATAGGTTTACTCGCTAATTCACTTAAGACTAGGTAGTCATGATACACTTGCTAGGTATTTCCCATGATTTATAAGGTTCTTGGAATTAAGGAGTTAATTCCAACCGGATTATTTAATTGGATTAAATAGTCAAAATAATTGTTATTCATAAGTTGCAAATGTTGCAAGCCTACTGCTAGCTTAGTTGTGAACCTAAAGGGTCACACACAATTTGGGATGAAATATTTCTAACTTAGAAATTGATTCAAGGAGTTGGGTTCAATTAATTAATCGAGATTAATTAATTGAGGCTTAAATTAATTTAAGAAGTTGCATTAATTATTTAATTGAACCTAATAAAGTTTGGGAAGCCCAATTGGAGTGAAATAATTATTTGATTGGATCAATTAATTATGTAGACCATAAATTATTGTAATTATTAAATTAATTTACTTAATTAAATAATTAAATTATTTAATTGGGCCTAATTTGATTATTTGGGCTAAATAGAATTAATTAATTGAATTTGGGCTTAAATAATTAATTATTGGATTTATTTTAAGTCCAAACTCAATTTAAATAGGCCCATTAGAGAAGACTCATGAGAGTTGCTGGAAAATGATGGATCTCCATGTATTTTTGGAATATACAAGAGATAGAGTTGGAGATTTTTAGGAACCATAGAGCCTCTTTACAGATGCAGTAACGGGCCAACCAACTAAGGTTAGGCCTTTGAACACACATTCTCCATGGGAGATCCTATAGGATCTTAAAGCCAAATGAGAGGTATAGCTTTTTGTTAGAGAACAATGAGGAAAATCTCCCCTTGGACGATGATCCAAGGACTTATGGAGAGGAAATGGAGTATCTTTAATTTTAAATAATTGTCTTTATGTTCCAAAGATAGTTAAGAACACTATCTCCATTCTTGTTTTGGATAGAGAAGGTTTTACTTTTTCAATAAAATATGGAAGTTGTTTTATTTTTAAAGATTTAGTTTTGATTACCTCTCGCATATTGATGAATGGTTTATATTCTATTAATCCCCATAGCTCATTTTTTCATGTTCAACAAAATAAAAGAAAAATAGATGATCATAATTCCCAACTGTTATGGCATGCTAGATTAGGTCATATCTATGAGAAAAGAATTTATAAGTTGACCCAATTGCTCAATCTTTCGAAAGAGCAAGGAATGCCAACATGTGAGTCATGTCTCAAAGGGAAAATAATCAAATCACCATTTGTTGGACAAGTGGAATGAGCCAAAAATATATTGGATTTGATCCATTCAGATGTATGTGGGCCAATAAGTGTTAGTGCTCATGGAAACTATTACTACTTTATAACTTTTACCGATGATTATTCTAGGTATGATTATGTCTACCTTATAAGGTACAAATCTGAACCTTTTAAAAAGTTCAAAGAATTCAGATGTGAGGTGGAGAAATAAACTGGGCTAAGTATCAAGGCTATTTGATCAGATCGAGGAGGTGAATACTTAAGCACAGAGTTTCATGATTATCTAAAAGAAAATGGGATTCTCTCTCAATGGACCCCTCCTGCAACTCCCCAACTCGATGGAGTTGCGGAGCATAAAAATCAAACCTTGTTGGACATGATTCGATCGATGATGAGTTTTATTGAACTTCCTCTTTCATTTTAGGGCTATGCTTTAGAAATGACGGCACGTATATTAAATAGACTGCCATTAAAGTCGGTGCCCAAAACACCATATGAGATGTGGTGTGGGAAACCACCCTCTTACAAATGCCTTAAGGTATGTGGGTGTGCTGCTTACGTAAAGTAGCAAGTGGGAGATAAATTGGATATGAGATCCAGTTTATGTAGATTCATGGGGTATCCAAAGGAATCCATTGGATACTATTTCTACAATCCCTTATAACAAAAGGTGTTTGTTTTGAGAAATGCCACTTTTTTAGAAGAGGAGTTTCTATTAGATAGAAATGACGAAGTCGTGGAACTTGAAGAAATTCAAGAACCACAGAGCCTCCCTACAGACGCAGTAACAGGCCAACTAGCTGAGGCTGAGCCTTCGAACACATATTCTTATAAGTGATCCCATAGGATCTTAAAGCCACATGTGAGGTATAGCTTTTTGTTAGAGAACAACAACAAGACTCTCCTCTTGGATGATGATCCAAAGAGTTATGGAGAGGCAATGTTAGACATCAACTTGGGAAGATGGAAAGAAGCCATGTAATTCGAGATAGACTCTACGTACTCCAACAGGGTATGGACCTTGGTGGACCCACCATAAGGAATAGTTCCTATTGGCTACAAATTGGTCTACAATCTTGGAGTAAATGGAGAGGTAACGACCTACAAAGCACGACTGGTTTCAAAAGGTTATACTCAAAAGCAAGAATTAATTATAAGGCAATTTTTTCACCAGTAGCGATGCTTAAATTCATTCGGATACTGCTAGCTATATCAGTGTATTATGACTATGAGATATGATAAATAGATGTGAAGACTGTTTTCCTTAATGGAAACATTAAGGAAGAAATCTATATGAGGTAGCCAAAAGGCTTCATGTCTAAAGGAAGTGAGTAAAAGGTTTGCAAACTCCAGAGATGCATTTATGGACTCAAGCAGACTCCTCGAAACTAGAACATCGAGTTTGAAGAGGTAATCAAATCATTTGATTTCCATGAGAACCCAGATAAACCCTGTGTTTAGCGTAGTAACATTTATTGTGTTATATGTTGATGACATTCTACTCATTAGGAATGATGTAGGGATGATGCAGTTAACTAAGACTTGGTTATCCAATTAGTTCTCCATGAAGGAATTGGGAGAAGCATCATTTATTCTTGGAATAAAGATCTATCGAGATAGATCAAAAAGAATAATCGGACTATCCTAATCTACGTACATAGACAAAATGCTAAAGAGGTTTAGC